>VZRU01011261.1:1066199-1087759 GCA_013398155.1 Pedionomus torquatus
CCTTCCTTCCTTCCTTCCTTCTCTTCAACAATTTTTGTTACTGTACTCTTTTGTTCATAAAGTCAAAGAGTGTATTTTGGCCAAATCCTAATTTTACTATTAAAAAGTATTACTTTTTATCTATTCCTTTTTCAGTGTTTATTCTCTGGCACTTGAATAGTTACATTCCACTGTATTTACAGGACCACTTTAAGACAACCCTTTTAGTTTTATGGGACTAAAAAGCAATTTCCCATTTGCTAAAATGTAGACCTAGCTTCATCAAATAAAGTAATTCTGAGTTGGACTCTCATGCTTTTATTTGTAGCAGTCTTCCTCCTCCAAAGCAAGTGTCTTCTCTTAGCAGAAACTGCCGATCAGGACCAATTGCTTTTTTAGTTTTACAACAGCGACAAGTGATTTTTGGAATCTATGACTCACTTTAGCCCAACCCAGTCAGGATTTTTCCAAGCTGTGCAATTGGTAGGATAAACCCAGCTGTGTCAAATCATACCCATCTGTTAGAAAATACATAAAAAAATACTCTAGACACACCATAACAGAAGCTTTAAGCCAATAAATAAGTAAGTAAATAAATAAATAAATCTGAGCTCCCTTGATAAAAAGTTTTCTTATATTGAAAGGAAAAATATTATGGATGACATCTATAGCTGATGCCCATTCTATAAACCAGAAGCAGCATAGAAGAGCTTCAGTATACATTTGGGGTTTTTTTTCTACTTTATATATTAGATACAACTGGCTTGTTTAACACTTTTATTAACACATTATATAGAACATAAACTATAGTAGAGCATGTTCTGTGATGCCAAAGCAAAAATCTTATGGAGCAGTGCTTGAATTGCAATACAGAAAGAATTTATACACCAAGGTCCATGACAGCAATAGGCAGGAACTGCTTGGGTAGCAGAGGGCCAAGAGCTCTTCAGTTTTCAGCTGTAAAATTTATTAAGTGCCTGAAATTCTGCTCTGAGCACTTCTGGAGAGGTTAGCTGTGCAAAATGTCCTGGAAACTCTCCCTTGCCCAAGTCTGTAGAGACTAAGAAACTCAGCATTGCTGATATTGCTTACATCCTGCTGTTTCTGTGACAATCTATGCAGAATGTTCACAGTGACCCAGGCATTGTTCAGAAAGGCACTATGTAACTGTGATGGTTTAGCAGCTCACAAAAGAAACACAATAGTTCTACTTCCTTAGTTTTGAAGTAAAATAATAATCCTTAATTTTTACTGCAAAATCATTATCTTGCATTTATGTAGCTTCTTCAGGTGCTCACATGCAGAATTAAAATATTTATTTCTTTCATGTAAGCACTTAATAATAAATATTTCTTTCCAATTTATGTCCTTCCTTTTAATTTTGTTACTAATACTAGGCACTTGTTCCCCTCCCAAATGAATGAAATCTCCATATAATGAAAATGGTATGAAGATGAGCCAATGCTGCAGGCTGTTAATATTCCATTCCAAATTAATAGGACTATTTATCAATTAGGTTAGCTGACTTGCTGATGGTGCAAGTTGCTCTTGCCTATGTGGTCCCCTTAAGCACTAGTTTTCTGAATGGCAGTGGACAATCTCATACCTCTCCTGCTAAAAATCTGATTAATAAGAGCACCTACTATAATAACTTTTAAGACAATTAATAGATTGTTGTATCTCACAGCCCTGTTCTTATATCATCAATCAGGCATGAATGGCAAAAAAGTTACTTGGAGACAAAAATAAATTAGCAGATTGTAGCAGGTAATTAAAAAGGACACTTTGGTATTCTGCTAATCCTGTTTAGCCTCTCCAGTTTTCCTTGGTTTCCAGCTACAGAATTACTAGAGCCAATATATAGCAGACAAGGAAGCATTAATTTATGATGGGGTTGTGTGTCCATCAGTTAGTGTACAAACGTGAAGAGTGTCAGGGCACGAGGTATAGCCATCAGGAATTTATAACAAAAGATATTCTGTGATTGACCTCATCTGTGTGTTCATTTGCAATGTGAGTTGCGAAGCTTTTTCAGGAATCATGAAACACATTTAACCCTCATTATATGCCTGGACTAGCTTTGGTGTATAACTGTTTGGGAAAGGATAGAGTTGCTCATATCTTGGACTTTTTTTTCAGCTACCCTTTTTAATCTGGGACAATCTCAAGTAAATATTTTATTTTTTTTTTTTAAATTACTGTAAAAGGACCCTTTAAAATAGGCCTAGATGTGGGAGCACTACAGCTTAGTGAGCAGGACATCAACACAGGGAGTCGGGAGGCAAATCTCCAGTGAGTGTGTGTGCATCAGCTCAGGCTCAAGACATGCTAAATAATTATGGGACTTTGATATCAAAACCCCTTTGTGCAAAACCCCTGCAAAAGAGACAAGGTATTATGCACTAGGTCCTGCTGTTGGAGCTTTATTAAATCTAACCCTTCATCTCTCAAGAATTTTTTTTTTTCTTTCTGTATAATAGGGATTGTACTTATTTCTTTTGAGAAGTATCTTGAGTGCTTCTGGTGAAAGAAGTTGTGTAAAAGCTGAGTGAAAATCACTTCTTTGCACTTTTGTTCACTGAAGCGAACATCATAGAAACTTTAATGGAAACATTTTGGAGGATCTATCTCATAGGATAAATGTAGGAAAACCTAACATCATAGTAATGAGTTCTAAAAGGTTTTGAAGCTTTAAAAATAGCACACTAGTAACAGCGGTTTCTCATCTTACTCTTAAAATAGCCTGGATAACAAAGAAAATGGGAGAAAATAATACAATGAATTTTAGAAAAGTTTCTCTCATAGTGATCTGAGAAATACCAATCAGAAAAATTAGTTAAATATGTAGTGTAAATAACAGGCAGCAAGTACATAGATAAATATGGTACCACTGAGGAAAATCAATATGAATTTTGTAGAGAGGAGTTTGGTCTTGCTCATCCTTTAACAAATCAATAATCAGTTGCTATTGTATACTTGTATTTCAAAAAGCTTTCTACACCCCATCAAAGAAATCCAATCGTTCGTTCTTTCTAAGACTCTCATGCACAAATAAATACTCAAAAATAGAAAAGAAAGGGTAAGAATAGTCAGTTATGTCAATACAGGAAAATCACTCTTGGAGTTTCATAAAGATTCATACTAGGCCCTTTACTCTTACATACATACATAAATTAACTGGAGAACAACTGCAGACTGAAATAGCAAAGTTTGTTGATGCTACTGAGGGCACACAGGGCTGCAAAAGTGCTTAATACAACTTTTAGTAAACTCTTGGTACTGAATTCCTGGGTATGTTCAGTAATATAGATGACTAAGTGTGAACAAAGTCAAAAAGAGTGATAGCTATGTAAAAGGTAATTTTACATTTGCAGCAAGGTGTTCTAACCATCACTTCTTTCTGAGGAAACACATTTCAGAGGGCTAGTAACTGGCTCAGTAAAAATGTTAGTTCAGGTTAACAATGGGCAAAAGAGAAACTGGGATGGTTAGGAATTATTGGGGAAAAAAAGAGAACAAAGCTGAAAAGTAAAATGACACTTCATTCACATGGATCTTGAGTATTGTTGGCAATCCTATCTCCCTGTTTCTGCGAGGACATAATGGAAAAAACTACAGAGAAGAGCATCGATGATGAAAAAAATTACCGAACATCTCCCAGAGAAAGTATTACACAGACAAGGACTCTTAAGCCCAGAGAAGAGACACTGTAGGTAACATTTGACAGAACTATAAAATCATGAGTGAAACTGAGAAGATAGGGAGGGAAGCAATCATTGTTTCTCATAATTCAAGAATTAAGGGAACTCAGATGAAAAATTACAGACCAAACAAACAAATAAGGATATGCAGATGAAACTAAGGAGTTCATTGTCACATAAAACTGTAGCGACTGTTAGCTTCAAAATGGGAGTAGATAGATTGTGTGATGATAAAGTCATCATCTAAACTCGTTTTGCATGTTATCAAGTTAGGGATTGTTGGACCAGTATAAGGAGAAAGATTACTGTGTGTTAGCCTTGTTTCTTAGAGTCCCAGATAGAAATTGATTATTGATCATTGTTGGAGACACGCTGCTAGAGGATGCTGCAAAGTTGTATGGAGTTCTGAATCACTAAGATCATTCTTATGTTTTTAGTATTACTTTTATTTTTTTCACTTGTCAGAATCTAAATTCAAGTTCTCTGTCCTTTTTTTTCCAGGTTACCAATGCCACACTGTAGCTGTCTGATGTGAAAAGGTAAGTTCTGAACTTTAAAGGAAGTATAAGAACGTGCTGTTTAATCCCGGTAATGTTATTAAATGGTCTTCATTTAAAGCCACAAGATAAATCTCACCAGCAAATGTCTACAATTGCTCCCTTGTAAGTTTGCTTTTGAAATCCACTACAGTATTAAACATGTCACAGTTTGTTCCCGTGCAAATGGTATTCTGGTATTCTTCTAAACTGAAGTCCTTAAAGTTATACATACTGAGTACAACAATTTATACTCTCTCTTTCCTGTTTTCTGTTTCTGATGTTAATTATAAACCAGCTGAACTTTAAATTTATTACATGAATAGACAATACAGAGTAAGAATCCTATTAATTTAAAGTAAATAATGTAAATTAAATGTTTATCCATTAGTAATGAGTTTTACACATTTATAATTAGTATTCTCCTGTCATGGCTTCACCCTGGCCAGCAACAGGATTCATGCAGGCACTAGCTCATCTGTCTCTTTCCCCTTTCCCCTTCCCCACCTCTAAGAAGGTTGGGTAGAAGAGGGGAGAGGGATAAAAAACCCAGCCTGTGGGTTGAGATAACAACAGTTTAATACAGCAAAGTAAAAATAACCATAATATTAACCATAATAATGATAATGACACATATCAGTCACCATTAGGTGAACTGACATCATCCCAAGCAGTGATTGGGAATTTCTGCCCCTGGCTAACTCCCATACTGTGCATGACCTCTACAGTATGGAATATTTCATTGGCCATTCCATCATTCCATCTATGTTACTATGGGAAGCTGAAAAAAGTCCTTTCATAGTGTAAACATGACTTAGCAACAACTAAAACCAATATGTATTATCGACACTCCTTTTGCAGCAATCACTAAAAAGAAAATTAACTCTTTCCCAGATGAAACCAGGACACCACCTCAAATATCAGGATGTATTGATCTGGTCACTAAGAACTTCTGCAAGTTGTTTAGCATTCTAGATAAGTTTAAATTAACTTTACTGTCTGAGTTGTGCAACACAATAATTGTGGGATTACATGACTGTATTTTCTTCTCTTACATTCTTTTTCTTTTAATTAGAAAAATAAAGAGTTAAAACACCCATTCAGGAAAACAGTAAATCATATATTTAACTGTAATACAATTTATTCATTGAGATGTGTGTTTGTTGTTACTATGGCCTTGTGAGCTTTGCTGATGCAAAGCCATAATGAATAAAGCAGGATTTCTAATAAGGTCAAGCAAAAATAGCAAAAGACCTAATAAGCTGCATTTTGGTATAGCTCTGTCTTCATTTCCATCCCTATTGATTACAGCTGGCCAGCTGACTCCACATCTTCAGCATTCTCTGCAGAACTGGAGCAAAATTCAGATTATAAGGGTTGTGCTTAAAAAGTAATTTGCCTGCATATACATATAGATCCTGATACCTCTGTTATAGCTGTTAATATTATATGGCTGTGATGTAAACAAAATATGTCAGAAAATAACCCTAACATTTCTGCTTGTACCTTTTCCAGCCAATTCACTGAGATAGAAGGAGCAACGTCCTATGGTGCTCTAAAGGATCTGGGTCTCAAAATGCACACGAACTAGCTCCCTTGGCACTGTTTCAGGGCTGCAAAAGGTAGAGATAGTTTTAAGTGAGATCTACATATGGAGAAATGTTGACTTTCTCCATACAGTATGTCTATCTTCTAGATTAATTTATGTTTAAACTGGCAAACTTATTATTGAAGTACTGTCATCTTTTTTTATTAATGTTGTTTGCATTGCACTTATTTTGATAATTAAGAAAGATACCTTGCAGCAACAATTCTCATTCTGCCACAGAGGACAGGAAACGATAAGTCTGTTCTTAATTGTTTCAACTCTTGAGCAAAATGCTTCAGAATCAAGCAAAATGTGGGATGGATATGTTAAAAAAAATAGCCAACACACTTAGTTCCTTAAAACTTAATATTATTTCTTCTTTGCTCTTTCATCATAATTTGTTTAAAATTATTTTCTAGTACGAAGCTGAAATAAATTATTTATGGACAACATTCCTAGACTTTGAGTAACAAATATCAGTCAGACACAAATGTGCAGTACAAGTCACTTCACCCCTGAGTTAGTTTCTTTCTTGTGCCCAGGCAGATACAGACACTGCAAATTCACTTGCAAGCTGAGGGCTCCATCCTGCTCTAGTTTCACATCACAACCAGTGCAATGCTATTGAATTCCAACTAGACAGGACCTGCATCCAACTCAATGGTCCAAGTTATATAAATAAAGACTGTCCAGATGAATAGCTATATGGAATACATTTCTGATTAAAATGACATGTCAATTATGTCAGGTTTTGTTTCCACTATTCTACATGGCTTCCATCCTTCCTTTTACAAGGGAAAATGGAAGGGCATATGTTGTGGTTTTAGCCAATCAGAACAACAAATGGTCCCTTCCTCCCACCTCTAAGAAAAAGAAAGGAGAGGAAGAGATTAAAGAGATTTATGAGTTTAGGAAAAAAACTAAACTCATAAAAAATATATAAAAAGAAATAATAAATAGTAAAAAGATTTTTTTAAAACAAAAAAAAAAAAAGGAAAAAAGAAATGTATACAGTATATACAAAACCATGTTGAGCTCACAGGATGACGATCATGTTGCCAGCAGGCATTGGGAAAAGTCCCAGTCTGGACTTAGTGACCAGTAGAAGCTGGATTCCAGATCTGAAGTCAGGAATGCTTGGATCAGGATCAAAGGCAGACAAACAGAAAAGGTCCTCTTCTGACATCGGCCATCAAAGAAAGAGAGTTAACCCTTTGGCTCGTCAGCTTTTATACTTAGCATGATGTGGATGACCTGTTGGTCACCTGTCCTGTCCGTTTCTCCCTGCAGATGTGACCCCTCTATGTTTTTCCGCTTCCAACCTTTCAGCTTGGCAAATAACGAAATTACCTGACCTTGGTTATTGTAGTAATAACAATATAGTATAACTATAGTATATAGTATAACTATAGTATATAGTAGATAGTAGATAGTACAAGCAAGGGCCTCTCTGCATACCATTCCTTGGTGTAATCAGGTCTTACCACTGTGAGAATTAACAGTTTTCTGAACAATAAGCTGTTAATTTCAGAGTTTAGTTAGTTAGAAAAAAAGTAATATTACTTTTTTTACACAGTGAAAAAAGTAAAATTACTGAAACCAGGACAACATAACAAGGTGTATTCATGGTGTTGTAACCTTCCCTTTCAATGCTACAAAGACTTAGGAACCTGTTAAATTTTCTTATGTTGGGACAGATCCTATTGCTGCAAATTTACATTGCTACATTGAAGTGATTTACCAACTCATCAAATTACCAATTCATCAAATTGATTTACCACTCAAGAAATACCTGGCTTTCATATTACTTTTTAAATTTCATCTACCTGAACATGCTTAATTATTTGATTATTATTTAATTATATTTCTAAATTTCGCACAGAAATGTTTCATCTCATGATCTTCACTTTTATTGTCTTATATTCTGTTGTTGAGATCTGTTTCTTGTTCTTTTCCTGGGGGAATAACGTTTGCTAGTTTGTTTTAATTATTGTCAAAGTTGATGACATTAATTGACATGTTAGGCAAATGTATTTAAGCACATTTGTTTCCAAAAATACATCAACCCGAATGTAAGAAATGTGAAGGGTTTTTTCTTTTGTTTATTGTTTCTCTGTCAAAAACTGTGATTGAAGGCTTAAGCTCTCATTATGAACAAAAATGATGTTCCAGACATTGATTCTCTAAATGGCCCCTTAGATCCCTGAGGTCTCCTCATGTAGATACGGTCTATTTGTGAGTAAACTTGACACATTAAGATGAAGACTGTAGACTCCTTTGCCCATCTGCCTAGTGGGTCCATACCTGCCTTCCCCCTCACCAAGGTGGCACTGGGGAGGTGTGAGTTGCACTGAGGCACCAAGTGCCAGGTGCAGAGGGGAAGGTGCCTGGTGCCAGGTGCTTTGCCCTGACACAGCAAAATGAGAGGTCTATGGGAAGGCATCTGTCACCATTTGTTTGGTTGCAGACAAGCTTATGGCCATTGGGGTAGGGAGAATATAGGTCATAAAATGAGCAAAACATGAGCACAGAATGAGAGAGAAATTATTACATGTTTTTATTTGCATTCCTAGGAAAGAGGCATTCATTTTAGCTTCAAAGATGTACTACTTTCAGGCCAACATGTATGACTTTCATTATATTTTTAAATATAAGTCAATAATTCCTAGGGCTTGTTGAAAAAAAAGCAAGCAAGCAAACAACCAACCAAAAACACATCAAGAGAGCAGTGTTATGACAGAAAATAGTTTTGTGTAAATGGAAATGCTTTGTCAAAGAAGATTTTAGGATCTTATGAGTTTCAGAACAATTATTTTTGACTTTCTCATTTGAAGCTTTCTCTTTTCATCCCAATAATGTCAAAATATTTCATGCTGGTATTGCTAAAATGTTTCTTTTGGTATATTATATTGTAATGTTTTGTCACTGTGAAATGTATCTGAACAGTAGCTAAGAAAAACATTTTGGCAATGTCACTACAGGGACANATAAAAAGAAATAATAAATAGTAAAAAGATTTTTTTTAAACAAAAAAAAAAAAGGAAAAAAGAAATGTATACAGTATATACAAAACCATGTTGAGCTCACAGGATGACGATCATGTTGCCAGCAGGCATTGGGAAAAGTCCCAGTCTGGCAGTATATACAAAACCATGTTGAGCTCACAGGATGACGATCATGTTGCCAGCAGGCATTGGGAAAAGTCCCAGTCTGGACTTAGTGACCAGTAGAAGCTGGATTCCAGATCTGAAGTCAGGAATGCTTGGATCAGGATCAAAGGCAGACAAACAGAAAAGGTCCTCTTCTGACATCGGCCATCAAAGAAAGAGAGTTAACCCTTTGGCTCGTCAGCTTTTATACTTAGCATGATGTGGATGACCTGTTGGTCACCTGTCCTGTCCGTTTCTCCCTGCAGATGTGACCCCTCTATGTTTTTCCGCTTCCAACCTTTCAGCTTGGCAAATAACGAAATTACCTGACCTTGGTTATTGTAGTAATAACAATATAGTATAACTATAGTATATAGTATAACTATAGTATATAGTATATAGTAGATAGTAGATAGTAGATAGTAGATAGTAGATAGTATAAGCAAGGGCCTCTCTGCATACCATTCCTTGGTGTAATCAGGTCTTACCACTGTGAGAATTAACAGTTTTCTGAACAATAAGCTGTTAATTTCAGAGTTTAGTTAGTTAGAAAAAAAGTAATATTACTTTTTTTACACAGTGAAAAAAGTAAAATTACTGAAACCAGGACAACATAACAAGGTGTATTCATGGTGTTGTAACCTTCCCTTTCAATGCTACAAAGACTTAGGAACCTGTTAAATTTTCTTATGTTGGGACAGATCCTATTGCTGCAAATTTACATTGCTACATTGAAGTGATTTACCAACTCATCAAATTACCAACTCATCAAATTGATTTACCACTCAAGAAATACCTGGCTTTCATATTACTTTTTAAATTTCATCTACCTGAACATGCTTAATTATTTGATTATTATTTAATTATATTTCTAAATTTCGCACAGAAATGTTTCATCTCATGATCTTCACTTTTATTGTCTTATATTCTGTTGTTGAGATCTGTTTCTTGTTCTTTTCCTGGGGGAATAACGTTTGCTAGTTTGTTTTAATTATTGTCAAAGTTGATGACATTAATTGACATGTTAGGCAAATGTATTTAAGCACATTTGTTTCCAAAAATACATCAACCCGAATGTAAGAAATGTGAAGGGTTTTTTCTTTTGTTTATTGTTTCTCTGTCAAAAACTGTGATTGAAGGCTTAAGCTCTCATTATGAACAAAAATGATGTTCCAGACATTGATTCTCTAAATGGCCCCTTAGATCCCTGAGGTCTCCTCATGTAGATACGGTCTATTTGTGAGTAAACTTGACACATTAAGATGAAGACTGTAGACTCCTTTGCCCATCTGCCTAGTGGGTCCATACCTGCCTTCCCCCTCACCAAGGTGGCACTGGGGAGGTGTGAGTTGCACTGAGGCACCAAGTGCCAGGTGCAGAGGGGAAGGTGCCTGGTGCCAGGTGCTTTGCCCTGACACAGCAAAATGAGAGGTCTATGGGAAGGCATCTGTCACCATTTGTTTGGTTGCAGACAAGCTTATGGCCATTGGGGTAGGGAGAATATAGGTCATAAAATGAGCAAAACATGAGCACAGAATGAGAGAGAAATTATTACATGTTTTTATTTGCATTCCTAGGAAAGAGGCATTCATTTTAGCTTCAAAGATGTACTACTTTCAGGCCAACATGTATGACTTTCATTATATTTTTAAATATAAGTCAATAATTCCTAGGGCTTGTTGAAAAAAAAGCAAGCAAGCAAACAACCAACCAAAAACACATCAAGAGAGCAGTGTTATGACAGAAAATAGTTTTGTGTAAATGGAAATGCTTTGTCAAAGAAGATTTTAGGATCTTATGAGTTTCAGAACAATTATTTTTGACTTTCTCATTTGAAGCTTTCTCTTTTCATCCCAATAATGTCAAAATATTTCATGCTGGTATTGCTAAAATGTTTCTTTTGGTATATTATATTGTAATGTTTTGTCACTGTGAAATGTATCTGAACAGTAGCTAAGAAAAACATTTTGGCAATGTCACTACAGGGACACATGATAACAACACATTTTAAACTTTCCATTGCGTGAAATAGAAAGTTGCAGGTTTTGGCACAGTTCAGGATAAATCTAGTAAAATTTTAGAATCTCTCATCAGATTGAATAACTGTTTTAAATTATAATTTAAATAAAATCAATAAAGTAATATTTCAGTGGATTTCTGGTGAGGGTTTTTTTTTTCTTTGTCTTTTTCTCTTTTTTGTTTTGTCATTAAGCTGGAGTGGATCTTACAAGGATTTCTTTTTTCACATCCTTATTTTAGGCTCTTCCATTAATGTTATGGCAACTAATAAACATAAATTAAGTGTATGTATATGATGATTATTAGTAGTAAGTATAAGTGCCCTTTTTTTTCCTGCATGGAACTTTTTGAGAACATTGTTCTCACATGGCTAAAGCAAATCAAATGACACAATTATTTCATACCAGTGCTGATTTCAGGGACATTCAGTGTCACAGGTAGTAGTGAGCAGAGATGTAGTCATCTCATGAATATGGAGATTACTGTAAACCCAGCTCAGTGCAGTTTATACTTTTCTTCAGCCAGTCTTCCCACTAGCACTCTACTCTTTTGATTAGTCCAGAAAATAAAGTTGGACTCTGCATTTGTTCATGCTGGCTCCATGCATAAACACATTCAGAGAGTGAGAAGCTAGCTGCCAATTTCCTCACCAGAAATACAGAAGACTGTTCTAATATAACAGTTGGTAGCAAAAGGGATATCAGATGAAGAATAAAATATTATAGAGCTGAAGGAATGGTCCAAATGAGTTGAAATGAGAACACTTGCAGTAGTTCTAAAAGTTGCATTGATTGCTGGATTTAATCTACCCCCCTTGGCCCAGATGTACTCAAATGGTTTTAAAGGGTGATGTCTTTCTATTAATGATTTCATTTTCATCAACCTCATTCCTATGGTGAGTATTTGGTTCTGCAGCCATAATGATGAAATACATGAGTTGCAGCTGACAGGCTGAGCTACGTAATATATAGAAGATGAACAGGCACAACATACAGCTATAAACCCATGTTACCATCCTGCTATGCATTGGGAGGGAAGTAAAACCGCTGGATGCTGCCCAGGTGACACTTGCTTGCCACCACTCCTTAGTTACACATGCAGTGTCTGTGCCTACATTTTATCCATTTTATTAACATCCAAAAAGGAAAAAAAATAATATCTGTATATTAAAGAATAATATTGCATTATGAAATTGGTGTCAGGTACTGTTATTTTCTAGCTCCTTGGAAGATTCTGAAAGGAACTAACCTGGGACAGTGGTGGTTTATTACCAATCTTTTCCTTATAAAACTGCAAGAGGATATTCAGAGCCATTTTAATTTATAGCTCCACGACAACTTCCTAAATTTAAAAAAAAAAAAAAAAAAAAAACAACAAAAGNAAAGACAAGAGTGAAGAATCTGTATGTATTGTGAGAGCCTCTTACTCCTATCATGCATGTGTTCTGCTTACCTCATTGTAGCAGGACAATAAATATGGAGAAATAAGCTATTTTTCTTTCCACTTGCAAAGCAAACTGATGTATGCATGAAGGAAGATCAGTTACACATTTCCCGAGTTGCTCAATGCGCTTTCTTTGAATGTCTGCCTACACTTGCATGTGCACTATGCATCTGGAAGCAGCCTCTGAGCCTTATGTGGTTTTTGCAGCAGCCTTCTGCTGCAACAGAGATACTTATTTATGGTGCTAGCTCCACAAAGATGATAATGTTGGACAAGCTGTTCCCTGTGCAGGCCATATCAACACTGTTTTCTTAGATCTTTTGCAGTGTAGGCAGCACCCTCCAGGTATGATGTGCCCTGTCTCTATCATCAGAGAAATGCACTTACAACCCACAGCAGTCTTTTTGTCACAGCCCATTGAGCAGTGTGGGAGAAGATAGGAGGTTTCCTGATGAGGAAGAAGCCTCTCTCTGATCATGACAAGACCTTTCTGAGAGAGTAACAGCAGGAGGCTGCACAGTCCCTGTGAAACACAGCCCTTGAGCTGTGTGGACCTGGCTGTCACTCTGGGTGGAGCTGGATGGTGCACTCTGCTTCACTGCAGGTGTGCCAGTCACACACTTGGATGTCTTAGATGATTTGCCTTTGCAGCATCAGGACCGTGCACGTTTGGTGGGGGCATGATGGTAGTGCAAGGCTGGTGAGGTTAGTGAGCTTCTCAAACGTAATGGCTTGGAGACAGCAGGAGAAGGTTGGGTGTAGGACAGTACGCAGGACATTTCTGATTCTCTGTCCTTTGGTTTAGCTTGTGAGATGACCATGTTGCATTTTTTTCTGCAACTTTCTGTAACTATACAATGCCATCCATACATGCAGCAGCTTAATCTAAACCCCTTTAGAGTGGTCTGTCATTTAGATGTTGTCAGGGTCCTGAGGACACCTCCAGCCCTGCCTGCCCCAGCCAAGCCCCTCAGGGCTCCCCCACCTACCCAGGGCCCATGACCCCACATCAGCTCCCTGAGACTGTCAGTCACTGCCCCAGCAACGCCGTAGCAGGGCTGGTCTCCAGTCCCCACAGCCCTGCCCTGCCTGGTCATGGACCCTGCTGAACTGGGTCCACCTGCCGCCTGGCCTTGGCCATCCGTGACCCAGGGAGGTGCCCAGTGCCTGGGGCTGGGGCTGCCTCAGTGCCCCTGGCTGAGGCAGTGGGACAGGCCCGGGTGGCCAGGCCCTGCCCAGCCATCCCTATGCAGAACCCCCGCCGTCCTGGCCCCCGGCCCCAAGGAGCCACCCCACTCTCGCCGTGCCCTGAGATGTTGAACAGTTGACTGAATGTATAAAATTAGGTTTTCCCTGAAGTGTTAAAGGACCACGGCCATGCTGAGTGATTCATATGTAAAGTGACTTCTGACTGGGCACATTACATTTGCCAGCAGGATACATGAGTGTTTTGCAGATACAACTACACCTGGGTTTCCTTCAAATCTAAGAAATTGGATTCAATGCACCAGGTACATATCTTCTTTAGAAATATTTGAAAATGTAAAATGCTGTCTATAGTGTTAGGAGCATAAAATATATATAATTGAGTAAATATATAAATTGGCTAGGCTTGTTAATATATTTTAATCATGAACAGATCTGAATGAAAGCCTCCTTTTAACTCTGCAGGTAACTGAAGAATTTCACATGAAAAGAAGGACCTCTTACTGTGTTTTTTTCTTCCTTTCTGTTGAGAAGAAAAACTCCAATACTTCTTTCTAACTTCCCCAATACTTTTTAGCCACTAGCCCTTCAATCTAAATGTAATTATTTAAAACATTTTGGTGGAAATCCTTCTACAGTCACAATGATTTATCAGAGTGATTGCTCCACAGTTGACAGGTCAATCTATAGATACACTTGAGGAAGACAATAATTAAAAAGCCCTTGACAAAATGTCATTCAAAAATAAGTTTTTGTTGCATATATTTTGAATTTGAATTTAGTGCTTGCAGAAAGTCCCTGACAGTCAGTCCAGGAAGATGAAATCCGACTTCCTCCACAGGCAAGCACTTGATTGTAAAAAACCCAAGTGGAGCTTTGTTCCAAGACTAGTCTTCAAGGAGGTAGGTATTTAGACATCATAGATACACAGGAGCCGTTGGATTTGCTGGAGAACCAATGTAAGAGTCAATTAGTTCCCATTTATACTGTGGCTTGGTAACATGCAACCACAACTTACTTAATTGGATGGTGGCTGCACACTAATTCCACACAAACAAGTGAACAATCATGTACTGGTAATGATTGTCAGCTGCTGCTGAGCTAGGCCAGATTTGTACCAGAGATTTTAAAAGTCTTTGAAAAGCCTTGCTAATTAATCTCACGTTAAAAAGGCCTCTCTAAATTCATGCAAACCCGAACTAGCAAATACAATTTTAACAATGTAAAATTAGATGGGCACAGGTTCTCTACCTCACCTCCTTTTCAGAGGTTTAACCACTTAAGAAAATACCACACAATATGCTCCATTCTGAAGCAGCAGCCCATCCAGTTTATCAAAAAAGTTTTACTCAGCTCTGATCCTTTTGCTTCTTTAACAACAATGTCATAAATCCCAAAGGTTCAAATTCATTAACGTTGCTCCTTGGAATGATATTTTCCTTCTTAGGCAGTAGCACTTATACAAGTAAACTAAGTGCAATTTTACCAATAAGGACATGGTGAGACAGAAGTGCTTGATCACTGTTTTTTTTCACCTCCTTGCCAATTTATCTAGAAACTGGTACTATACTTAACAAAATGCTAGGTCATGTTAATGAATGTTTATGAATTTTCTGCTTCAAGTGCATGATACTCAGATCAATACTTAGTATTTCCATTTGGATTCAAATGTTCATTATATAAATTCACTATTTAAGTTATTACAGAACAACTATCTACTTTTTTTTCTATCTCTACTAACATTCCTAAAGTTAAACAAAGTGCATTTACACATATGCAAGACTAAGAAAACAGAGAGTAGAACTCTAATTTGAACTTGTGAAGGATATCCAGATTAGAATCTGTATTTGTCAGCCATATACATTTTCATTTTGCCTTTTCCTTTCTTACCCTTTTTGTACAATGCCCCAAGACTTCCTGGTCTGGTATTTTTTTGACTGAAGAAAAACATTCTTCTAGGCACAAACAACAAACCACAAGCTGTGCATACAATCATGCATATGCTATACATTCTTCAACTGTATTGCTAAACTGTAGTACTGGCAGATCTGCCCAAACAATAATGGACAGGTTTAAAATGAGATCAAATCCAGCTTGCATTAAAACCAGTATGACTTTTGCCATAAACTTTAGGGGGAGTCATGAACATTTATATAAGTGCAACATTGGTATTCCACAAAAAAAAAAAAAAAAAAAAAAAACAAAAAAAAAAAACCCAAACCATAACAAACCACTGTTGACATTTAAACCAACTACTACAATGCTACAGAGAAGACTGGAATATGGAAGAAGTAAATATTCCTTGAGTTTGGTGACATTTTACTTTGTGTAATGATCAAAGCTCTTTGGAAATAAAACACTTTATGCACAAATTGAATATCCTTCGATTTGATGGGCAGTTTTGTCCAAGAGTAGGTATATTTATACTAGATTAATTGTAAGGGATTATAATAACAACCTAAATGACAGAAAGATTTGGGGAAGAATACTTTAAAAATGTTCAATAGACTATTTCAATGAAATCAGCATTTCAGGCAAGCAGTGTTGGATTCAGATTATTGTGACAACCTGGTTTTGTCCACAAAAGTTTCCAACAGGCTTTTGAGAGAAAATTTCAAATACCCTGGCTTTGGGAAAAGGTCTCTAATGGTCCCTTATTCTTATAAATTAGAAATGAGAAATAGATACCTAAATGTCTTTGAGGATAGGGACCTAAATATTTAAGCATTTACTGCATATGACAGTGTAAGCCAAAAGATGCCTAATGATAGCTATGAAAATGTAATTAGGCACTACCTCACAGAGAGTGCTTAAGTCTATGCATGAGGCAATGCTGATTGCCTTTGTAAATATGGTTACAAGTGCTGCAACTAAGAGGCTATTTTGTAACTTTTTAGTAGAAGGGCTTTAATGCAGAATACATCATTGTGAAATAAATAATTCCTTTTGGCATTTATTTTTATTTAGTTTCAGTTACTTAAAGGCCTTTTTATTAAAGATTCAACATATATTTTTCTCCAGAATTAAGTACTCTAAAAATCAAATCTAAAGTAAGCATTTCACAGCACTGCTTTATATGTATAGCTTTGTAATAAATCTTCAATTTTACAAACATCGGAGCAGCAAAAAAGGCTTAGCACTATCCATCACAAGTACCAGTTCCGTGAGGAAACCCGTGACAGGGTTTTGTGCAGTTTGCACCAGCATTTGTATTCCTAGCAATTAGCAGGTCACCAGTTTAGTAAGTACTTACCAGTAAATAAGCTTTCAGCTTTTTTTACAGAATTTAGAGAGCTGACTTTGAGCTTTGCTTGAATAGATTATAAAACTAATTCTAAGATGAAAAACAAGCTTTTTAATCAGCTGTGACAAAAAAAAAAAATACATGCAGTCTTGAATAGCAGTTATGAAAGGTGGAAAGAAATCACCTCTTCATTTTCAATACCAGTAGAGTCTCATTTTCCATTTATACCATGTGATTCTTTTAGATGAGGGAGTTGCCATAAATTAGTTAGATGAGATTAAGTTTATAATACAGCCACAAATCCTTTTTGCTTCAAAGCAATCATTTTAAAGCATAAATTATCACAAGGAAAGCTTTTATGATGTTGTTTTTTTTTTTTTTTCCTGACTGTTTATTCATTTTGATTTAGAAAATAATTAAAAGATAATGTGAGTATCAGAATCCTACATAGCCAAAGAACTGGCTTTAATATGGAATGGGTCATGGACTGTGGGCAGAATAAATATTAATGCCTTTTATTTTCAGGGGAGAGAGTGTTTTTCTAGACCAAATTTGACTTTTACCAACAGCTCTCTTACCTAGCTTAATCAAGCTGCAGAAAAAGTTCTGATGTATCCCAAATGGCCTAGCAAAGCCAGAAAGTACTGTGAACCATTGTAAAAGCCATAGATGATTTTGTAAAATTTAAAAAAAAAATCCAAAATGTTAAGTTTTTCTTATATTTTTTGGACCTTTCATCATAAGGAATACATGTAAGTACACAATGTAAGTAAGGACTTCTTCCCATAAGATTTGGTCATATTTTAATATTTGTTATGTTGCATACATTAATGAAAATGGTGGATAAAGTCCAATTGTGGACAAGTAAATGCTTGTTCCAACTCACAGTTGACAACAAGCAGCCACCTTAATACGACTAGCAACAAGTCTGCCTTTGAACTTGCAGCTAAAAAAAAACCAGTATATTTCAATGGAATCAAAGCATAGATATGCCTCTAAGGACAGATAATCTGTCACCCAGAACTGCTAACCTCAGACTCTCAGCACATTTTAGAGACTATTATTAAGCCAATATTTTGCTGAAATGGGTTTTTAATAGTCTTCAAATATTGCATTAAAATTTTTTGTTCAGCCTAAAATGTAACATCTAACTGAATTCCTCCTTAGTTTTTGAATTACAAGCCCCCAGCTTTTGACAAACAACTAATCAGTTTTAATAGCATATATTACAGACACAGGTTAAGATGTTTTCTATGTGCGATTATAAAGGAAACTTGCTTCTGGGAACAAGAATGGTCTAGCAAGAGTTGCCAGTTAGCATTTCAGCACCATCCATCCTGAATGTATTATCTTCATCCTTAAGTAACAAACAGAATACATGCTACTTATATAAATATATAGACACATACATACATACACGTAAGTACGTACTCATGCATGCATACATATATGTATGCCCAAAGAGCAAGCTTTTAAAAGTTACGTCAAATACTATCAACACCAGATTTTTTTTTTTTTTTTAAGCACACAGAATGTTCCTTAGTTTTGGAAATGGTAGTTTAAATTAAGGTTCAAAGATTTGAAGGTTTTCAGAATTTAGAGTGTGTTGAATGCAGTTTCTGCACAGCTACAGGTGTCAATATGATCTTCTAAAAGCTCTACTCTGCACCTGAGCTTAAAACACACATGTACTGTTGGGTCATACCAGTGAAAAGAATTTTGGATGCATACAATTAGACGAAGTGCTGCAAAACCCCTTGACTATGTGGCTGTTGTGATGCAACAAAGATATTTACTGTGACATTTAGGGGCATCATTAGAAAAAAACTCCTCATGATTACAATAATTGTTCTGGAAAAGAAATGTATAACCCCTTTTTTTCCTGTTGTTATTAATGTGATGGACTACTTTATCAAAAGAATGTAATATATGTTGCTCTTGTGTCTTATCTTGATTTGGACTTCAGAAGTTTAAATACTTCAGAAAGTTTTGTGATTAGATTAGCCTCCTTGAGACCTACTCTGTTTCAAACCAGAATTCTCTTTGTAAAAGACCCATAAGTAGAATTATAACAAATGCCATGTAAAAATACTGCAGAAAACAAAAATTCTTACTGGAGACCCTCAGAACATAACTAACAGCAGCACTTCATATATATAGATATGTATATATATATGGGTGTACCAGCTACTGTTTGCAGAACACGGATGGAGTACCCCAAAAACTCAGTACTGCACGCTAAGGGACTAGGCCTGCTCATAAAGCTAACCAAGACTGTTAAGATTTCTAACACTGAAGTTCTGCACACAATCTTGGTAGGTCTGAAAAACAAAGTAGAACAGATTCAGCATTTACTTAAGAGTGCTCTACTGTCATCAAATTACACTAATGAGATTTTGGCTTCTGATACAGGCAGTCTGGAGTGACAGAAATGTCAGTCGTGAAATTTTTGTCTCTGTCCTGACTGGCTTCCTTCTATGTTGATCAGAACTTGGCCATAAAGAGGCAAAATTATCTTCCCTCCATTTCGCCCTCAAGAACAGACAGAAGATGAGCTGGAATAAGAAGAAGGAAGCAGCTACACAGTCTCCCCATATGGGTATTAAAGACAGAAGAGACAATGTATGGGAGGCTCTGGATTCGCTGTTGAGGAACATATGAATCCCATTTTGAATTCTGCAATGCTATGCTTATTATGGGGGAGACGAAGGCATGTGCAAACTCCCATCTTCCCTCAAGCACCGGAATGCAAAAAGAAAGTCTGCTTAAAAATAACAGGCAGAGGCTGAGAAAACAAGACACAGGGAGACAGACACAAATTACTGAATGTCTGGATTGCTGTGGGACTGGGAGAATCTAGCCGATAGCTTGGGAAAAACTTGGGGGTGGGTGATAACAGAGTATTAAACTGAATGGTGATATTGGAGGAAAAACTACAGATTCTCCTCACCAGCTTGTAGTGCTGTAACCCAGCCTGCAATTTGATCTCAGTCAGGTTTTCTAGCAAGAACCCCTGGGGTGGGAGCCAAAATTGCATCACTAGAAGTTTCTGAGAGTTGGCACACACCAGGGGTGACCGGAGGGAATTGCAAATGGGAATATGGACAAAGAAATATGATCTCTCCCCTGAATAATCTGAGGACAATTTCATGCCTTTTCTGAGTCTGAGTAATGCTTGTTTATTATTTAAGGCTGGCCATATGTCATTCTTTTCCCATTCACTTTGTTAGAGCAATAAACACTGGTCATCACAAAGCTGAAAAGTACTTCTGGAAATATCAGACTGTGTGAAAATTCCCACCTATGCCATCTCTTAAGACTCTCATACAAATGGCAAGAGGGTAGAACTGAGCCATGAGATACCACCTGTATGGAGGGTGGGCCCCACTGCTTTGCACCAGGACAAGCCCCTTTCCTTAGGATTTGAGCATCACCATGTGCCTTGCTGCCTATAAAAATTCTTCCTCTAACTCTTCATTGTCTCTGACCTGGTTTTCTTACCTAGTTTTATTCTATTTAACTCTGTTATCTTCAGACAAGTACATTTCTTCTGATATACTCTGGCGTACATGGAGATTCAAGTCCTTTATCTACACAAAGTACAAGTGAAAGCATACATCCTTTCTACAGCTTATCCTTCATTTCCTGTCCTTCTGTAGCTGTTTATGAATTATCTATGAAGTGGTGTTAAAGCTCAGAAGCAGTTAAGCTGAATTTGTATTAAAAAATGCCACATTGCTGTCCTATAAACTAACAAATAAAAATAGGTGATTACCCATCTTCTTAGTGTCCATATTTTAAGGCACAGTTTTTAAAAGCTTGGATTTCTGTCATAGGAAGAGTGGGCATTTAAATACATCCCAGGAGACTAATTTCCTGTGCCTGGTTGCTTTCCCCATGAGGTGATACAAGCTACTTGGGGGCCTGCTGAGGTGAGGGAAACTGAGCATAAAAGGCAAGTCCTGAATGTCAGCATGGAGAGAAAATTGAAGGGAAAGGAAAACGGTGGGTTGGAGGCAGCCAACCAAAGGGACATTTAATGGAAAGGTGCAAGCAAGCAATGCCAGTAAGGCGCATTTTGTCCCTTGATGGGGACAAAGGGGGCTCTAAGCTACTTTTTTTCCCTATCAAACACAAGGGGAAATATTTTCCGTGTCGGCTTTTCCTAAAGACAGATGAAAGATTGGACAAGCCTGCAGGTATCAGTGGGCAATCACTCAGGTGGCTTCAGAGCAGGGCCGCTTGATTAGGTGTGCAGGACCTTCACCTCTCCAAGGATGAATTATAAAGGAGAGGGCAGACGACAAGCTCCGGCGCGTTTTCCCTCTCTTCCCCGAGACCGGGCTCCCAGCCCCGGTGGGGACACACACAGTCGCTCCCTGGGCCTGGCAGTGCTGCGGGGCGCGGAGAGGCTCCGGCGGCTGGGTCAGGGGGATGCGGGGCCGGCACCCCATAGCTCGCATTGGGCGAAGCGGCTTCCCCAAAGTACCCCGCGGGGGGAGAGACTCCGGGGAAAGACAGCGGGGGCCAGCGCTGGGTGAGGCAGCAATGTTCAGCTGCGCGGGTCCTCTCCCCAAAAGTTGAAATCCCCCCTCCGCCACCCAGCGATACGGTGCCTTAGTTCCCGCTCACCCCCGCTACCGTGCGGGGGCTGTTCGGTCATTCCTACCCCGCGTGGGGCCATTTGCTCGCTAA
>VZRU01011261.1:1095289-1139640 GCA_013398155.1 Pedionomus torquatus
GACCCTTTAAGGTAGGGGACATCACTGACTTGGATGAAATGGTGACTTGTTTGTGGCCCTCAGCAGTGGGGGAAAAACCCCAACCAAACACTGTAGCATTAAGTAACTCTGAAGTATGACTGTCTTAAAGCTAAGCTATCTCTTGCCATGTAGCAGGACTGTTGAAGCTGTGTGGGTACTTTACACAAAACCCCACCTCTTCCTTCTGGAGTTTAATGGGCAATGTGCTCTATATGGTGTAATCTGGAAAAACTGTTGTATTGAATTTCAAGGTTAGTTTTATGCTGTCCTTATCCTGTATGACTGATATCAAGAGTGTGATGCAATTGAGTTGTGCTGCAGAATCAGCAATCAGACACCATAAATATTATCTACATAAAGTCTTGGAAGTGGTTACTGGGCTGCTTCTAAAGCGCACTCTGGCTTGGGTATTGAAGCCATAATTTTGATCATTCTTTCTTTTTAAATATCAATCTGTTTATTAGCAGCGGTTAACTAATTCTTATTGTTTAGAAAAGTGATTGAATTGCAAAGAAATATGTATATAGGTGTATATATAGTATATGTAAACTTGCTTTCTTAGTGTGTGTATATTTTGTTCAGTCAGTGTGTGTGGTCCTTATTAAACACAGCAAGTGCACTCTTATTAAATTTCTTAGGATGCTTGTCCTACCTAGGAATTTTGACTTGTACCTTGTTGTACAAGGAGGAAAAAGGAAAAAAGCGAAGTAAATCAGATTTTCCTAAACTTACTGTTCCATTGAAGTTTCAGATAATGATGCAAGGGAGGAGAGCCTGTAAAGAATGTCAATTAGTAGAAACTTCTGAATGAGCTGTGGTCCCAAATAAGCTTGCAGCAAAGAATGTCTTGCATTGTTTAATTTGAAAGGCAAGGCACATTTTAGGAAATAATACCTGACTTTTATCTTGAGGCAGTATATTAACAAGCAATCATTGAAGCAAAAGTGTTATTTAGCAGTGATTTCATGACTTTGTGACCTTAACTTTTTGTTAGATGGAGTCTGCCCTTTTCATTTTCTGCAATGCCAAGGCAAACTTGTTATTTTGATGTTTGGAATTTATCAAACTGCTTACAAATGGATTAATATGACATATCAACTTCGTCATAAGGTAGAAGCATGCTAGCACAATAAAGGCTGTCTAATAAGCTTATATTCAATAGTATTTTTGTTGATGGCCCACGTATGTTGCAAACCATCTTCATGAACTGTCTTCAGCCTTCCAGATTGCCTTCAAAGTGTGAAGCATAAATCTGTTACACCTATGATGTAAACCCATTTCTTTAGGCCCGAGCGTGCCCTACAATTGTAGGGGCATCCTCTCTAGACTATCTAGCATCACACTAAGCACATATGTTCCTGAAAAAAAACTAGCAACTGGGAAAATAAAATCTTCAATACAGCACTTCTGGTTTTATGTTGTTTTTTTCCACCCACAATAACTAGGCTAATTTAATTAGGCTTCGTGTGATCTTTCCCCTCTTATCTCAAGCGCAATGTTTTGCTGAACAGAAGAGGGATATAACTAAGGATTGGCAATGTGCACTTGCAAAAATATTATCTAGCTGAATGCTAGCCACCTCCTCAGAAGGATTTCTGGTTGTTGTTGAAATACAGTTGCGTGGATTTAAAGAATAACTTCATAACCTTGCAACTCTGGAAAAGTCTCACTGGTTACTGCTGGTCTCCATCTTCACCAAAATGTCAGTGTGCTGCAAAAAAAGTGTGAATCTGCAGAGGACTTGCTGCTTGACTGGGATTCTTTCCTCGTGAGCTCCATCACCCAACAGATGGGTGAAGAATGCTTCTACTGTGTGAAGAAACTTTCTGGTCTGCTTCCCAATCCATTTTGGACTTGTTAAATTTATGTTAATGCAGTCGTATCTTCCTCCCCTGCCTCCGCCTTGGGATGCTGATGGCCAGCAAGAGCAATAATGGCAGTAGTGTCAGAAGACATCCTATTCACTGGGCTGACTGCTGGGTTATTTGTTTCTTCGTAACTGTGAAGATTATCAGTAGTGCAGAAAAGAGCTACAGGTTGAGGCCCGATTACACTGCACCAGAATATCCTATGTGCTCAGCATCTGCATGCTGGCTTGACCACAGCTGTGCAATATAGGTGTAATCTAAGACTGCTTGTGTTGGGGTTGGGCTCCTGCACTTCCAGATGCTGGAAGTAATCAGGAGAGAATTTGGTTCATTATAGATAATTGAAGGAAACACCGAGTATTAATTGGCTGTAATATCCTACAGTAAAAGCTGCTAAACTTCCCCCACCCCCCTGGGGGGGAAAAAAGAAACTATTTGACTATAACCAGATGGGTAAACATGATGGCCCTCAGGCAGTCTTCAGCCTCCCTGCTGAGCTATCCCATATGATCTTTTCTAGAATTGTGGTCTTACGGGTTTCTACCTAGTGCTCTGCTTAGCAGAGAAATGGGTCCACAGAAGGAGTGTGAGGCTAAGATTTGAATCAGTATAGAAAATTAATTAATCATCATGATTGTCATTTGTCTGTGGTTAAAAAGAGGCATAGATAATACCAATGCATTCTTCCTGCAAGACTGAGAAGTCAATTAAACCCTGTGCAGCTGAAACAGATCCCTTTTCATCAAGATTTTTTTCAAGGCTCATGACTTTCTCCAGATAATAAATTAGCAACCGGGAATATAATGCCAAAACCTGTTCAATTCTTTACACTCTTAATGCAAGCTCCCTCAGGAAACTTTGTGGAAAAATCATCCATGGTAGACTTTCCTTCCCCCTTCCCCCNGTCTCTGACTCATTTAGACTTATGTAAAATATTCTGCTGGAAAGTTCTTAGTGATGTGATATGTCAGGATTTCAATCATCTGGTGTGGGGAAGAAGAGAAGGCACAGTGCATAGACACATGACTACTGCAGTCAAACAACTACTTCATATTCAAAACATAAGCACTCACCAGGAAGAGTTTAAAGCTTCTGCAAATCTGGAATAGCTTCAAAAGCTCCAGAGCTTAAGTTTTATGAAAGCACTATATTTTTGTGGCTAGGGTTTTAAAAACAGTTATTTCTACTTAATTGATATTAAAATATCTTCAACCTCTTGTAGCTGAAACTGAAAAATACTTTTGAGTGTTAGACTAGTCAGTTCCTGAAATTCTTTTACAAATTATTCATTACATAAGTTATAATAATGAAGGGGACGGGTTTAGAAAAATGGATCTGTATAAACACTATGAAATCCCAACTTCATTATGAAAAATGAGCCTAATGCTCCAAATGCTATACCTTCTACCATGCTAAACAGATAAGGCTGTATGTCAGTCAAAGTACAGAGATATATTTAAAACTCATGCTCATGCTTTGTTTTTCACAGGTGCCTTTTCTACACCTGACAGAACAGTTCTTCATTCCATCTGAAACCAAAATAACTTTTGTGATGATGAATGCTCTTTAAGTAAGAAAAGTAAAGCTCACCAAGAATTGCAGCCACAGAATGGAGAGCCCAGTTTCAGCTAAGCTTGAGGTTACTTGCCAGCGCATGTCATAATATTGACTGATGGGGAACCTTCTACTTAATACAGCTTTAAGGAAAATCCCTGAAAACCTTCAGGTCTGAAGTGTTTAAAAAACAAAAACAAAACAAACAAAAAACACCAAACCAAAACAAAACCAGACAGCCTCTTCTTCTTTCCCAGACTGAGAGAAAGACTAATTGAGTTTTCTGGCCATAACAGTGTGATATGTTGCAGTTCCGACTTATCAGTGTTGATGAACTACTGTTAATCTACTTGTAAGGGAGCAAGGTGAATCTGCATTGTATTTCAAATATGGATGGCCATTCTCTGATCAAATCCAGCTTTACCTCGTGTTCTCAATCTAAGACTGGTAGTCTGAGCAAGAGGCTCTCGTTTGGTTTCAGGGGAAGCTTCAGCAAGTGCACCTGCCTTCAGGGTGCATGTGCCACTGCTGTGTACCCCAGAGCTTGACTTCCAGCTCCATCATATGGAGTTGAGGGTCCTGTCAGTACTGGATGCAACTAGCTGAAATTAACAATGCTTATGAGTAAAGTTGCAACTTGAGCCCAGGCTGCTCTTGCACAGGGTGGCTACCAGCAGCTGGAACTGTAGGCTGGGTGTTTGACATGCCTTGCCCCAGGCACTGATACGATACCAGAAATAGCACGATGATAGCTGTTAGCGCTTCTGGAAACAGAATAGCATGTGGACAATATTTTATTGTAAAAGGTAAAATATTGCATGTAGTAGTACCTGATTGAAAGTAATGGGTGGTTGGGTATTCTAGTAAGTGGTATGTTAGTAAAGAAGAGAAAGGCTTGCTTATTTGTTACAAATGTTCTTGCTACAGTTCCTTGACAGAGAACTGTTAATAAAGAAGAGATGAAGTATTAAAATAGGCAAATGTATTCCCTGTATATAACACCACGAATGTGTGACAGGCAGTGCTATTGTTAGAGTACTGTATTAGTTTAAAAAAAAAAATTCTGAAGCTACAAGTGTTAATTACTACCAGATGGAGTATATACTATGTGCTTGTATCTAGACAGGTACAAAACTTGGAAAAAGAAAGGTATAGTATCTTAAAACCTAAACAAAATGAGAGTGACTAGATGGGAAGGAATATGTAATATGATATATACGTATGCTGACTGAGGAAGAAAAAATATTTAATTTCACTTCAAATTCCTTATGAAATATTTTCATTTAATTCAATTAGAATGCTGTTGGCAGCTGTCTGTCTTGTTTGACAAGAACACTTGTCAAAGTAAAGAGCAACTTGTTTTTTTTTTTTTTTTTTGTTTTCGGAACTTCAAGTGCCAAATCATTTAAATCCAATCAGATCCTAAAACTGGCACTGGAATTAAACCTGCTTTTTTTTTGTTTGTTTGTTTTTGCATAAGAGTTTACCTGTGTGAGAATGGACTTCAGAGGCACTTCATGCAGATGTGAGCATGAGTGGAATGAAGATTTCCCTTTACAGGGCTGTGAACTAGAAATTGCATTGACTTACCTCCAGTCTATATGCAGCTTATTTAATGAAGTGATGAACGAAGCACATAAGCCTGAACACACTGAAAGGCAACAAAAGCTGAATTGTCTAGGTATAATAATGCATAGGATTTGATCTGTTCTTTCTCCTCCTACTCTGATGGGAAGCTTATCCACTTACTGGTGTTCATATGCAATTAAAAAAACTAAATTCACATGCTTCTTCAATGCATATGTTTGCTTAAAGATAGTCTATTCAAGTATGCACTACGAACTACAGAGTCAGTTATCAAAATCAGCAGAAAATGAAGGTGTGTAGAATGTAGCCCTTATTTTTTTTATTTCTTATTTTTTTTTAAACATAGGAAACATGCTTGATATTTAGTAGTGAACCGGCTCAAGTTTATTTAGTGAGCTTTGTGTTCATATTATTTGAATGTGGAGTTTGTCTTGATTCTGGAAAGTTTACCAGCAATGCTATAGGATGACTCACTTCTGAAATATGACACTAGTAACTCAATGCTTATGAGTTAATTTTGAGCTGTTTTGAACCATGTAGTATCTCCTGCATATGATCTTGCCTGTGATCCTTGAAGGAGGGTTCCAAAGTCCAGTGTTTAGAAATGAACATGATTTTACTGGTTCTACTGATGTGCATATCAGGTTAAGATTCTTTCCAGAAGGAAGAAAATCCAGTGATTTGTCTTTTAGCATAGTTTTCTTATATTGAGGTATATGTTTCAAAGCTATGATTACAGGAGGCTGTTGGTTAAGAGAGCTTAATTAACTTTGTTGTTTTGGGAGAAAACTGGTGTCATAATATTTAATGGCCGTAGCTTTATTTCATAGGAATAATCTTAATTAGAATTGATATTTTGTTGTTTTGAAGACTAAAGAGGCTATATACCAGTTTTAGATGTGTCAGTTAGTTATATTTAGATACTTTAAAAAAAAAAAAAGGCAACAGAATTCCCCCACCACTACAGAACAGAATTTATCGTCCTTTAGTCTGGATCATGTTTACTTGTGTTCCTAAGTCCATTAATACACCTTGAATTCTGGAGCATCAATATCCTGATAGAGCAACTAGACCACACTTCCTTGCTTAAAAGACCTCATTCTGAGAGATAGTTCTATAATGTCATTGAATCATTTCAGTACATACTTCTGTCAAAAATATAATACAACTGTAATGAAATCAGAGTTCAAAGGAAAACTTGCAAGAGTAGCACAGAAGGCAGAGTCCCAGCTCAGCTGGCCTTTCTCTTTATCCAATCTTAGCAAACCAAAGTGAAAGTGGAGTTGAAGGACAGAGTGCTTACACAAGTTGCAAGTTGTACTTTAATACTGTGTGTGTTGATCTGAATGTTTTTTCATGAGAATGTATCTTCCTCCTGGATGGAGTTGGCTTCAGTTTTGCCATGGAGTTTTAACTTTAAACAGAAATGAGTTTATATCTTATCTTCTTAAAGTAGCAGAATGTATTATAAATGCTTCCTGAATTTGACCATATTTTAGTTACAAAAACCATGTCTATATGCATAAAAACATAGAGGGTTGAAAATCATAACCCCAAGAACAAACCTTAGAAATGTGCATGCTTCTGGGGTCTTCTCACTCTCTGCATGCCAGTCAGTACAGAAACCAAGACTAGATGAAAAACTACCCTGCTGTGTGATATGCTGAAATAGAGACCGAGGCATGTAAGAAAAGGTCTGAAGCTTTTTAGCAGTGTTTTCCCTCTGGATGCTACTTCTTTTTAGCAGTGCTACCCACTTGCATCCCTGTGGATATAAACTTCTGTACTGAGAAGGCCATGTCATCGACGGAAATTGTGGTGGTTACAGCAATCAGATGAGTGTGGGAGTTTGGTGTGCTCAAACTGTTTCCTCTCTGCTTGTCGGGATTGGGCAAATATTGTTGTCTCTTCTCCATCTAGGAAATAGAAAAACTATTTGGGACTGTGTGCATGTTGGTAACTTTTTCCCCCCCCTACCTATAGACTCAACATCAGAGGAGCATTAACAGTTCTATTGCATTTTGTAGTACAACACAGTAACTGGCTGTTAAACTGCAGAGAAGACAAGATAATATGGAAAATATAGCAAAGAATAGGGACTCCTTTCTTTCAGCAAGACAAACTGTTGTCCTGGGTGAGATTTTGTGGGTTTTTCTTTTTTGATTTATTTTTTCTTTTTGAATACCTATCTGTGAAATCATTTGGCTGTACTACATTGTTGTTGTTTGTGAAGAACAGGAAGAATCACACCCTTCTTAAACAGTAGTAGAGCTGAAATAAGAATGAACCAGTCAGTATCTGTTACTCTACACAGACAAAGCTCTGTACCTGGGGGCTTCAGTATTTAGGATTGGTAATGCTGGTACCACGTTCTTGATTTAAGCCTCATACAATTTTTGGTAATGGTTTCAGGGTTAAAATGACATGTTCACTTAGGAACACAGCCTTTAAAAGTATTTTATCTTAGTACAAATCTTAGTAGTGGTAACAGGGCATTGGGTGGAAAAGAGCAATCGTAGTTAAAGAACAACATGAGTGGTTCTGCAGAAGCCTGTGTCTTGTCCTGCTCTACCCAGAAGTGTCCTGGACCTTATGAGGAAAGGCTGAGAGAGCTGGGACTCCATCCTGGAGAGGAGAAGGCTGAGGGGAGACCTTATTTAGTGCTTATAAGTATCTGAAGGATGGTCTGAAGAAGGATGGAGCTGGACACTTTTCAGTGGTTCTCAGTGACAGGTCAAGAGGCAACAGGCACACCTCTTTGCAGTGAGTATGACAGAGCACTGGAACAGGCTGCCCAGGGTTGTTGTGGAGTCCACTTCTCTGGAGATCTTCAAGACCCTCCTGGATACAGTCCTGAGTAATGTGCTCTAGGCAATCCAGCTTTAGTAGGGGAGTTGGACTAGATGATCTCTAGAGGTCCCTTCCAACTCTGACATTTGTGATTCTCTGTATTGCTAAATGCCTTGTCAAACTGTATTTTCTAACTATAGCTACATATAATGCAGAAATCCTGACTAAAAAAAAATCTAAGCACCAGTCCTATAGTGGCTATGTCAGAAGGTGACCAGCTACTTGAAAGATGCTTTGTTGTCCTAGAGCTAGCAATACCAATTAAACAATCAAAGTCCTGTCTAGCACTGAGAGAAGCTTTAAAAAGCCAAAATTCATGTAAATAACTGCACAGCATGGAAAATTGGATCCCCATTGCCTCACAAGATAGTTCTTACCAGAAGAAACCAATACATTTCTGGTAGCAAATTTCCAGTGTTATAAAAAAATGGAAATTTAAGTCTTGAAGAGTGAAAATAGTCTATGGAAAATGGTGAACTGTTGAGCTGTTTCTTTCAAGAAATAAACAATGTTGTTGTGGTTGAACTCTTGAGAAGTAACTGGCCTTTTTGAAATCATAAAGAGCTGATATTTCATGAATGTTTCTTCAATAAGTGGCATCATTTTTACGTTAATTGAAACTTGAAAGTAATTTGATTAGAGGATAAGGCTTTTTGAGGCTTATGTTTAGTATTATAGTCTCATGTTGAGATCTGTGAAGTAAGTATTAGAACATCAGTGTGCTGCAAGTGAAGTTTTCTGAACCCATTCCTTTGAAGCAAAAGATCTGGGACTCTTGGACTGTGTCAGATATTTTATATGTATTTAAAGCCTTATATTATGTTTTGGGAAACATAACAGATATTTTGACTCTTCCTATATTTGCAGCTTTTCAGTATACAAGCTAAGCATGAGACTTTAACAACTACAAGCCAACTTTTTAAATAAAGACAAAAAAAAAAAATACCTAGAACCCAAGCCCTCCAATGATTCCCAAACTTTTAGTTCAGACATGCTGGAAGTGACAATTTTAAGATTGTTGCCTCTTTCCTGATGGAAGCTACTAAAAGTAAACCCAAGTACTTGAGACTAAATTCTGCTACAACATTTGTAAGAATGACTGGGTTGTAGTAGGGCTCCATGTTGGTAAGAAAGTTTTGTGTAGTAGAGTGGAATTCTTGTTGTTGTAGTCGGTGTTTTTTTTTGTTTTTGTTTTTTTTTGTAAATCAGAACTTCTTTCAGATTATTGTCACTTTTTACCATAGCTTAAAACCCAGTTAGTTTACAATAAACCCATATAGCCTGGTTTCTTGCAGTGATGAGATGGAGCCCCCTCCTACCCACAGGCCTATGTGAATGCAGTTTAGATTTCGACTGATGGCGAGATAGAGCCTTTATTGTCTGGAGGTGGTGTAGGAATAAAGATTATTAGTTTAGGGAAAGAGAATTTCCCAGTCTTGAGTCTATGTCACAGTTTCGTCTTTCAGCTATGTTTTCCATTTATCTGCATTCCCTCACAAGATATGTACTCTAGCATAGCAGTATAAGCAGTTCAATTTTAATACCTCTTGCTGGAAGAGGTTAAGAAGAAAGGATATGGAAAAATCTATTTATCTTCTGAAAGATTTTTTTAAAATGCTTTTCCATAACAAGTTGCTTAAATATTTAATGTGATGTAAACATAAAGAGATTCTTTATAAGGAATAGCTTCATTAAATATCTGTTCAAAGCAGATGCATATATTTTATAGCGTGACAGTAGGACTGTAAGGTGCTTATTTAAGGAAGAGAGAAATATTCTATAAAATGATCGGATAATAGATATGTAAGTTTCTAGCTTGCAAGCTCTTCCTGGAGCGCTAATGGGATTGTAGACCTCGTAAGCTTTGCAGCAGCATATTTTAAATCTTCAAACTCAATGGGGCACATATCCTAAGTTAGTGTACATACACAGGAGTATATTTGCATAGTGACTCTCTCAATCTTGCATACGTATGTGCACAATTGAATCTCTCATGAGGAGTGTAATTTACAACCTAGTGAAATTCTCTAGGCTATAAATTTTGCTAAGTGGATGCTTTTTCAAGGTTCATGTCCTGTATGTCTTTCTGTAAACCTCCTTTCTCAAATGCTCATTTCCCTGAAACTCTCTGACTCACAGGAGACTAATGGGAGATCCCTTTTGATTTACCATCTGTGTTGCAAATTCTCCCCACAAATCCCTGTTCATGAAATGCTTGCTCCCTCTCTTATTTAATGCTACCTATCATGTACCTCTATACATGGTAGCTTGTTGCCATGCTGCTCCTTGCCCTAAGTGATGGTACTTGTTCTCAGGCTGGGTGGTGGTGATGGCCTTTTCACTTGCATTTGATTGCTAGGTTACATATTTCTGGTTTGAAGTGCATCTATGAGACTCTTCTAACTGCAGTTAGTTATGTGTCTGTTCCTGATTTTTATGTAGCCAGTACAGGATCTTGGAGGTAGAATCAAGAGGAGGAGAGTTTAAAATATCGTCAAAGGGAATTATTAAACTGTGAAAGCCCCAAAGCAGCTGCTTCTGTCCTAACCCTCTGTACAAATGTACTTTGAATTAGTTTGGCAATGACCCTTTCTGGTCTACAAGACCAGTGAAAGTGATGTTTCTCTCAAGACTATGATCTCAGCTGGAGTATATCTGTCCCAGCCGAGACTGGTGTTGAGCTCAAAAAACCATGTGATGTGTTGTAGTTGGCTTTTCTTTCAGAAAGTACTTTATATTACTCTAGCACTTTGAATAACTCATCAGGAGTGAAATTGATGTGGAATGGTAAGTTTTGATACTGTGTACAAGTGACTGAAACTTGTCGTGGCTCATCTATGGGATTTTTCTTGCCAAAGCTGTTCTGTAGTCCTTCCCTCCTAATTAGCTGTTACTGTACCTCTTGAGTCTAAGTTCAGCCACAGAGAAAATGATTGGAGGAAGGGTGAAATAAAGTTTTCTACTGGAACGAATGCTTTTCTATCCACTAACTGTGTAACTTGGCCTACTTATTTACATGAAGGAAAATCTCAAAGGAAATAATAGCAAGCCTCGACAGTTGTTCAGCCCAGCAGCCCTGTGACAGCTGAGGCTGCAATGGGTTTCATAAACTCCTTGCTTACTCTACCCCATCCCTAAATTACTCTGCCTCTAATAAAACATAGCTTTTTTACTTTGTGACTTTTTTTTCTATTAAGCTTGATTTTTGCCTCTATTTATGATCCTTTTTCCTGCTGCTTCCCCTGCCCTGGAATGAGTGGGAGTGTAGTGTTGTTGCATTCAAAATACAAGTGGAATTGATGTCATAACATTGTAGTAATGGGAAGGAGCTTTTAAAATGTTTTTTTTTTTGTGTTTTTTTTTTCTTCTGCACTTCAGAAATCTATTTTAGTATTTGAAAAATCTCAGAATAATGTCTTTCTGCTACTTAATCCAGAAGAACTGAGGACTTAATTTTGAATATGGACATAACACCTCTTAATGTTTGGGCTTCTATTAGAGCAATTCGTAGCTGATACCTGACTTATGATTTATTTTGGTGAATGTAAACTGAAAATGCACATCACAGTGAGTATTCTAATAGGTATTGCCAATTAATGGTTCAGTTGTGACTCTGATTCAGTGGCACAAGCAGGGCTGCAGATGTGACCAGCCTCATTCTCGCTGTTCTCTAGCTTTACGTTTTATTGTCTTGTAAAAGCTATACAATTGTAATACGCTTGTAAACAAATCCAGGCCTTTAAGAGCTTGAAAATGGTCTGCTGAATCAAAGCACAGTAGCTAAGACCTGTTGTATGTGGGAATCGTTGCATCCTGGTTCTCTTGAGGTAGTTTTGCTTAATTTAGGTTTTGTGAGAAGTACTCTATTCATCATAACTAATTACTTACCAATAGGAGATATGTAAAATAAAGACTGTGCCCTCAAGTCTGTCACTGACAATGAGCATCATTATCAAGATGACACATCAATGGTGAATATGATATTATTGGCAGAATACATTGTCCTTGTGGAATGACAGAAAATCCAGTTTCTCCCAGTTGCTTTGCATGAGGTCAGAAGTACCACCGTTTCTTTAAAAAAACTGAATATTTTTTCCCTCTTGTAAAATAACCATCTTGCTTAATTTGGGCTGTGGTGAATATTTGCTGATGATTACTGTGAACACAATCACTGGACTGTAGTGAGGTCAGTGAGGCACAAAAGAAACCATAAAAGCCAAAAAGATAAATTCTGCATTTTGCAAATATTTAAATACCTATTTTCAGCAAAATATCTAGGATGCAATTTGCAGCATCTCTGCCACTGTTTTTAACTAGATCAAGTGATAACTTTTAGTTATTTGCCATGTGGTTACTAGCACTGAGAAAGTGAAAGTGAGCCTGGTCTTAAAGCTGTATGAAAGAAAACATGAAAACTTCTAGTCAATAATTCTCAATTATTAACCACCACACCTCAAGTGGAGGTCTTGTATTAAAGCGTTATATCTCTGTTGACACACTAATAATTCTCTAGCTTTGTTTATTCATATAATCTTGCTGAGGTTTGGGGAATAAACTTTGATATTTACTCAGCGGTTAGTTAATGAACCCCACCTGAGAACTACCAGTTAGGACAAGGAATATCCAGCTTTGCATCACATTCCTTAGTCTGTCGTTTTTTCGGTCCAGTGTAGCTAGAGGGTAATTGCTCAGTTAACAGCAGACCCCTAAACTCTTCTGTCTCTCATAGGTGGTCATGCCCTCCTGGCTCTCTTCAGAGAGCATCCATGTTAATCTTGGGTGTTTTATGCCTAACTCTTGAGCATTTGTGTCTCGGAAGAAAAGCATCCTCTGGGGCTCAGGATCCTGTACAGACCCCTTGGCAAAGAAGTAGGCCCTGGCTTTCTGCAGGGGCAGGGCTAGCTGTTCTTCCAGGTGCTGGGTAAGATCCACTTGCATCACTAGGTTCTGATATTTCATGCACTTTTGGATTTTAATATTTATGAAGCACTTTCTATTCAGAAGTTAGGGCAACACAGAACACCTTTGGGAGCTACTGTGCTATTACTACCTTACCTTATAGATGAGAAAGTAAATTGACTTGCCAAAGGCTACAGAAATTCTCTAAGGGAACCAGAAGTATAATGTGGATGCATCAAAGGGTCCTTTTACCTACACAGTAATACCTTTGCTTTAAAGATGATAGCAAGAATATCAGATACATAATACTGGTAAGAACTGGAACTATTAAGAAGTAATGCAAATACAAAACATTTTTCTGGTGCAGTTACCATGTAGAAGCAACTGCAAGAAAGCTCTGTGCAGTGACTTCCTTTCTATTAGTAAATTAATACCTCAACCATGCCATCTGACTGCCTGTCAACTGAATTTTACTTGACATTAAATGAACCCGAGGCAGAGAGAGTAGGTCCTGTCCTAGTGGTAGAGTCAGCTTGGTTCTCTGTTTTCTCATTTTGTTGCAGTGGTTTTGTCCAAAATAGTCTGTCTGCAGCACTGGACCTAGAAATGAGATGTTTATGAGTATGATCCCACCTACACAGAGTGGGAACTGCTTTGCAGTTTGCGTTGCTAGGCTTTGACAGATTCACATAAAAGAAGAAAACAAGTTTGATCAGCAGAGAGACAGAAAGCATCACTTACATGTATTTCTTAGTCTGGGATGAGGACCCAAACTGTTGTGAAGAAATGACATGACAATTGGGTTGAAGGTAAAGGCTTCATTCTTAAAACTACACTTTTGGCCTGTTGGATCACTGTTAGGTTATTTGCAGCTTTGAGGCAGATGTCAGAAGCAGGAACATATTTTACAGAGGAACTGCACTTGAAATGTCAACTGTTTGCTCAGAAAGCATCAGAGATTTGCTACTTTCAAAATTGGCCTGTTTCTCATACTGTTGCAGCAGACATGGAACATCAGCAGTCTAAAAATGATCCACTCTAGTGAGAAATACTAGATCTATAATGATATATTGTTGATGTGTCTTCCCATTAAGTACTCTGTAATCCTATTATGTTAGGACAGCATAGCTTTACTGCATTGTTTTACAGTGCCTAATGTGTACCATGTAATTGCGTTGGAGAGCACAAAAGACTTCTTACAGTGCAGTGCTTCTAAAGGCTTGCATCAGTAGAGCCTTGCCTCTGTTAAAACGGTGTTAAACTTCAGGAAGTGCTGTAGATCAAGAATCATTTATTAGCTTTGTTGCTTTTTATGCCGTTTGCTCTTCAGCTTTTCCAGTGTTCTTCCAGTTGTTGTTAATGGCCTTTAGAAAAGCTACACTTGAAAAGCCTTGCCGAGAATTTGAGTAGGCATCAACATGTGTAATCTCATGGTACTTCTCTGATTATCTTGCTAAGACTTCTGCCATGTTATAAATTCTCCTTCAAGGCTCTTGATGTGGCCTGAGTTTCCAAATCAAGATGCAGGAATAAGCATAACTTGAGGCTAGTGAGCTTACTTTAGAAAAAATTAGTTACCCCTGTGCATGTCTTAAACTGGGGTTCTTGTTAGGTATCAGCTCTTGGGCATTACAGGTTGTTCTAATGAGTCTTTCAGGGTGGTTGATTTTCCCTTATTGGGCCTGAGTAGCAAGTTATAATTTGCTTTGGGCGTGTGGACACACAGATAGAGGTAGCTTTGACCCTCTTTCTCCAAAACCCTGCTCACCAGAATTCTCACCCAAAGCATCCTGAAATCTACAGAATTGTAGGTGACCCAGCCCCTCAGAAGGTAGTATCTAATGTAAGTAAAGGCAGTAGGTTGACAATTTGCTAAATAACAAGCAGTTTGAAAACCCTTTATTTGGGTATAGGAAATCCAAGTCATGAGACCTCTGGCTTTTGTTAATATAGCAAAACAGAGACTGATAGATTGATGTTGGCATGCCTCTCAGCTGCCAGCTGCCTCATAATGACTAGCCCAGCTGTGATACAAGTAGGAATAATTTCTGGGCTTTATCTTTAATTTTAGAGTGCTTATTTATTTGTTTGGTAGTATTTTATTTAATAGTTTGTTGAACTGTTTTTAGCATTCCTGAAGGCTTGCAAATACCTCTTTGGACCAAAGACAAGCTGGATAATACACCTGAGATACCTAAAACATTAACCACTGGTCAATGACAGCAGGTGCCAGATCAAGGATGAAAGAATGAAAGACTCCACAGACTCTTCCCTGTTTTTTAACCCTGTAAAAATCCTGTAGTGAATTAGCACTACAAACAATCATGAGCGGTGATGAGCTGAGGTCAAAGATGTAGATGGGATACAGATTTCTTTCCATTACCATCTCTGTACATAGTGCATATTATAGTGCTGTCACCAGCCTGCTGGTGCTCTCATGTGCTTGTTGTAGCCAGAAATACTAGCAAGCCTGACTAGTGTCCACTCCACCTGCATGATGGCTGAGCTGAGGCTTCCTTATAGCTGAGACATCTGTTTCAGCACTTAACCAGCTTCTTTTTTTTCCAAGCTTTGTGCTCTTACATAGCTAAATAATTATTAGATGGAGAATCGGTGCAGCATGAACATAACACAGCAAGAAATTTCATAGCTTCTAGTTGTGATCCCTCTGTCCCTACTGCTGCTCACTGCCCTTTGAGATGTCTCAGAACTTCAGAGCTGTCTATGCGAAAGCGACTGTTGCTGCTCAGGTAAGTGAGCAAGAAAGGGAGACGGGTAGAGCTTGGAGAAGAGTTGGCATTGCATCTGTTGTTACCAGGAAAGGGAAGGGTGCTTCTCAAAGCTGCTTTTTTATAGTTCCCAGTTCCTCAGCACTAATAACGATGAGCAATCCTGAATTTTGTGTATTCCTGTGTCCTGGAAAGTACAACAGAGCTGGGTGTGTTCTGGTTGATGGGGACAAACATTTAGTTGCCAGTGGTTGTAAATGCCATGCTGGGTGGTGTGTTTTTTTCCTACTTCTTGGTCTAGGCTTTTCCCGGTTAAAGAAATGAGACAGAAGGAGTTCTTGGTGTGGGGGAAAATTTTGGTTGTCCAAAGGGATAAAGAATTAACTTTTGTGGTTAGGTAATTTATAATTTCTGTATTCTCTGGATCGATTCTGGGGGAAAAATGAAGATGTGCTTCACGTTTCCCAGCTCCCTTTTAGAAACATTTTCTACCACCATCTGTGTTTAATCTGTGTTGGCTCAATATTAATCAGGTAAGTGCTAAGAATTCATGTGTGTGCTTAAGTTAGTCTTTGATGGTGTGGTATTTTGTTTTGCATGGTGTGATGTGTGTTTTGGGTTTTTTTGTTTGGTTTTTTTTGTGTGTTTTTGTTGTTCTGGTTTTGTGGTTGTTTGTTTTTTTTTTTAAAGCTGGTAGTTATGTGAACTTGACTATGAAAAATGAAAACCTTTAAAATTCAATGTGTATCAAATTATTTTTGGCTCTACTCCTGCCTTAGTGCTATTCTGCTTCTGATGGGAATAAAGAGTAAAAGCTCAGTGAATTCTGTTTCCATATGTGCTCTATCAGAGAATGGACTTATTCTTTCTGGCAACTTTAACTCTGATTGTTCAGTTTTTGTATTGGCTTGATTGTCTTCTATAGTAGCATCGTGGTTTCTGTAATATCCCTTTTTTCTTAATAGTAGGATGACCAGAACAGTACAGAGCAACCTTTCCGAAAGGCAGAATGAGCCTGTGAGGTGCGTGAATTGAAGCACCATAGGACCTGATGTGTCTTTTCCCAGCTTTTTATCTTAGTACTGTGTCAAGAGGTGGTGTGCAGCTGGTTCTGGAGAGATTCCAAGACAAGCAGTCTTCTTTGAGGGTAAGAAATATGGGGAAAAGGATGACTAGGAAAGAAAGGAAAAAATCTACCATGTCTGGTTTTTATTGTTTTCTATTTGTTATCAGCCGATTAAAAATGTGTTAACGCACTTATGCTTCCCATTCAAGTTGAAAATATATCGTTATGTTAAGAAGTCAGATTCAGGGTGTTGTGTTTTAAGCCGGAGCAGGCAGGATATAAAAGGAATGATTTTCCAGTTAGGAAAAAGTAATTTCCAGTTGAAGCTGGAAATAACTTTTCATTTACAGGCAGGTACCTGTGGTTTGGGCTGGGCTGGCCACTAAAACTAATGACAGATACTGTCTTTTACTTCTCTCCCCTTCAGAGAAGAGAGAGCATTTCACTTCAGGGAGAGAAGGATGAGAGAGAAGGACTTATAGNAAGATCACCTCAGTAGCAAGCCCATGGAAATTCCCAGAGTAGACTCAGGTGATGAATGGGAACTGCATCCTGAATCTGGATTCTGGAGTGCATATCAGGATCAAAGTCAGACAGAAAGGATTCTCTTTGGACATTGGCCATTGAAGAAAGAAGGCTGACCCTTTGATCCCTCAGCTTTTATACTGAGGAGATGGGATGGAATATCCTGTTGTTCATTTTTGGGTCACCTGTCCTGTCCCCTCCTCCCTGCAGTTGCAACCCCTCTATGCCTTTCCACTTCCAAACTTTCAACAGGACACCCAACAGTTAGTAATTAGCATGAGCAAGAGCCTCTCTGCACATAATTCCTTGATGTAAATTAGAAACAATCAGGTCTTATTACTCTGGAACTGGACAGTGTCTGAAAAATATGCTGTTAATTTAAGAGGGCTAGAAGAGGCTTAACTGAGAAGTAAAATTACTGAAGAGAAAATTGGTTCTGTTTCACCTCAAACCAGGACAGACAAGTTAGTCTGCTTACTTGAATGTTTGTTTTTCTGCTTTTCTGAACTGTCATTTAAAAATATCTTCTCTAAACATAGGAACAAAATCAATCTTTCTAGGCTTTTTATTAACTTCTACCAGGTAGGTACCTTTTCTTAGTCAACTCAAGAGAGAGGGTCATATTAGTAAATAATTCAGTTTAGTTTATAGTCTGAGCTGCTTAGGCAGTGTGACAACAAAGTTATACATTAAAACATCTGAAAAATAAAACACTGAAGGGAACAACTGCACAGATATACCCATGATTTAATGGTGTTTGTGCTTAGGGTTTGGGTTGTTTGGTTTTTTTTCCCCTCAAAAATGTGTTCAGCACTCTTAAAACACTAGGACTAGATCAGGTCTGTTTCCTTAAAGAGGTGACACAAGTTTCAAGAAGCAGAGTCCAGGGTACAGCCAGGAAAATATTCTGTCCCAGAAAAATTCATTGGAAAGTACTGCACACTCAACCTAGAACATCTCAGGTTGGTTCACTTATAGTTTTATAGTTAAAGAGCATGAAGTGCCTGGTGTCCAGTTGACTCAACAGGGTAAGTAGAGAAACTTACTGGAAAGCCAAAAACTGAATTATCAGTGATTCTTTCACATATGCCCCAAATTACTTTTTAATGAAAGCAGCATGTATTTAATCCAGTGTGTAGAAATCTGGATGGTAGATGGCATTTCCTTGTCCTGCACTTGATTTGGGGAGGTTACTGCTACTGCTTAGGTGAAAAGTAAACCTCTTCAGCAGCTATGAACCTGTCTGAATCTTAGGCTAACCTAAAAAGGAAAAGTAATACTAAACCCACACTGCTTATTAACTATAGACAACTGTCCAAAAATACTACCAACTCCTCTGTTATGAGCATCTGCCACAGAGGCATAGAGCAGCATGCTTTTAAGAGGTGTTGGAGTGGTGACAGCTCAAAGGAAATGTGTCAACTATTTAGGATAGGTCTGGATGTGCACTTGTCTAATTATTTTGGACAGCAATGAAAACCATGCATCTGCACCTGCCCGTTAATATACAGGCAGGATAAAGCATTAGCCAGGTAGACGAAGCATCTAGCCAAATCATGCGATAAAAGGGAAATCTCACAAATGTGAATTTTAAGCACACATGTGAAGTGTGCAACCTTCCTTCAGTTGATGTTCCAACAAGTAAGCTTCAAAGCTGCCCGAGGAGAAAAAGTGAGCATTTCAAAAGTATTTGAGATCTAATTTTGAATGTTAGTTCACATATATTAATTAGTATTCTTTTGAGCTAAAGAAACCCTGTTAAGGATCAGAAACCTTTGTATGGCACACTTCTGACTGCCTTTGACTGCAGATCCAAATCCTTGCAAGGACCTTGTTATAAGCAGCTGTTAAGTTGGAGAGAAATAAACTCCAGGTTCTGAAGCAGCTGAATTTGCTTTTTCAGAAAGTTTACAAAGATGAACAGGAAGTAGAAATCTTTGAATAAACTACTTAATATCTGCAGGAGATCTGGATGTACCTAGTTTGCTCTTCAGCAACAGGTCTTGGTGCGTAGTTTTCATAAATCAGAAGTCTTTTGACACCAAATAAATACGTTCCCTTCACTCTTAGAGGATGCCATGTTTCTGATTCATAATATGTTGTTAATGCTCTGATGTTTTTGGGGTTCTTTTGTGAATTGTCCTGGTGGGCATCTGCAAACATCAGAAAATAGAGCATTTAAGGAGAGAGAGAGATGAATTCCAGGTCTTGTGCAACTTTTAGGCTTTAAAAACAAACAAAACTTAGTAGAGGAGAGACAGTACATCCCTTCCTTTTGTGATCTGGTAGCGGTTAATAAATAGAGTTTATTAACATTTTTTTAAGGAGCTGATGTGATTTGTTTTGACTTTTTTGATGATATTGAAGGGATTAGTTGGTTTTGTTTAGAAAGTTATAAAGAATTTATTCCAAATCAAGAATGAATTAATGCAATAGAAACCAAATCTGATAACTGTATTTGCTGTTGCTCTAGGCCAATATATCACATTATGCAGGTTGGTTCCACTCAAGGTGAAAGCAGGGGAGAGCTAAGCTGATGGCAAATAGCAAAGTAGTGATATCGCTGAAGAGCTGACAGATATGACTGAAGGTCATTACCATGACATTATCATTATCTGGGCAGGATTAAATTAAGTCCATAACTAATTATATTGTCCTTTCCAGAAATAGTCCAGAAATACTTCTGGCAAATGTCAAAAATACAGTTCAACAGTTTGATGTTTAGAGTTTGTCACTCAGTAAGGGCTGTGTGTGTTTATGCAATCACAATATAATAAATTGAAAGGAAGCCACTAAAAATGAGCAGTGTTGGAATATTTCATAGCCCCAATCTACAAATGCCAATTAAACTTGAATGGAATCCTTCCTGAGATGGGAAATAAGTGGTTTTATCTCTTCTGCTAATACTACCTTTGCCATCCTTCAAACCTTACTTCCTTATATTCTTTCTTTCTATCTTGCTGTACTTAAAGTACTTTGAGAAGATCTCTATTTTCAGAACGTGTTAGACAAGTGTACTGTTGTGATCTACCTTTTCAACTGTCATTTTCCACTCTCCTTACTAGGCATACAAGAAAAAAAATGCACAGTAGTTTTATGCTATGCCTGTCGCTTAACCCTTTCCTGTTTATCTGTTTGCCTTTTCTGAGTGTTAATATTGTTATTCCTAGAATACTTGCCATAAAGGTGGTTGAATTTATCTTTGAACAAATTCAGTTTCCTTTCTGTAGCTTTTCCTGCATTTCTTTATCCCTGTATATGCTTCTTTTAGATTTACTCTCTGCCCACAGTGTGCTATGCTGAAATTCAGCATCTTTATCCCTGGCTTAGCCTCAGTTTATTTATGGATACAAACACAACTGTATTACAACCTCATCTGCTCATCTCGGTGATGAGATATTTTTTTGGGGATTTGGACTTCGACCCAACTTACTTTCTGAGCAAGTGCCTTGCAGTACACCGAGAAATGTCTCAGTTACTCCTGCAGTCAGCAAGCTGGGCAGCAGTCAAGACTAGTTTGTATTTTTCCTATTTCTAGTCAAGCTGCTTCTTTCCTTCTCTTGCTTTGCTCACTTCTGTGAAAATCCCTGCTATCAACTTCAATTTCCTTTTGTTTCAGTTTCCAGCTGAAATGTCTATGTATATGTTTTGTATTTGGACGCCTTTTCATTTTTTTTTTACTGCACCATCTCTTTCCTTATGCCCATTTCTACAGAATCCACTTTCTGCTCTATCTGTCCAGCTCTCCCTATGCTGTGTTGCTCCTGTGCTTAGGTGGACACCTAAGGTTGTTGGAAAATCAAGACAATGACATCTTAGGGAGGAGTTTTTGACTCCTTCAGAGTATTTCTGGGTGATCTGAAAGAAAGTCACTTATTTTTAATGATCTAATCTTCCGAATTGCTGTGGTATGCACTATTAAAAGTAGTAGAGAAGCATTGCAAGGCTTTGTTTAAACTTTCAGTTCCTTAAAGGAAGGGGGGCAGAGGAAGAGCAAATACTCTTTGCTTTAAAATGGCAATAGCAACAAAACCCCAATATTCTGCATCTCAGACTCTGTGCTTTGCTTTGTGGACACATGGCCATTATATGGTGGGCTGTCTCAACATTGGCTGATTTATTTGTGGGGCTCTAATGCCCACAGTGCAGACTTCATGTGCTGCATTAGTGGATTTCTTCAGGCAAAAACCCCAGTTAATTGTCCAGTACTGTGAAATTGCAAACTTTCTATAATTTCATGCTCCTCTCTGACCTTGAGAGATATGGGGTAGGGAGAAGAGTTTGTAGTGAGAGGAGGAAGAATATAAAATGCAGAAGTGTTCTGTCGCTGTGTGCCTTGTGCCTCCCTCCCATAACAAAACCAGCACGTGCAGGTAACATTGAACTGTTCAGTGGCTGACAAGTGGGAAACCAAAGACTGCATGCCCTGTAAGTGCATCAGGTAATATATTCAGTGTCTTAGGGATTTCTTATAGCTCTTCTGGACCTAAGTGGTATATTGGAGGCTTTCTCTTTCTGGGCTATAGGACCTATGTGTTTATAGGATCTAAGTGTTTAGACCCATCTGATGCCGTAAGAAGAGTACATGCCTACAAAGTACTACCTGGAGCAAGAGGAGATGCACTATTATTTTGTAGCCTTCTAATGCTGGTTGTTTCATCCTCAAGTGTGGTTGTTTTTCACTGAAGTATTGTCTTTACCTTTTGGATAGTTTGCTGGCTTGATGTACTACTTTTCTATCCATTTGCTTTTTCTCAGGACTTACTGCTGTCCTTTGACCATCATATTAATACTGGTCATATGTTTTGAGTTCAGATGTAACTTGAAGGTTGTGTGTCTGTGTCCACATGCATTTATCTGTCTGCAAAGATCCCCTCCCCTCAAACCAAAGAAACCCCTCTAGGTTCTTAATCATATGTTAGACCTCTTGCCTTTTGGTGGTATGTCCTATTCAGCTTTAAACAATATTCCTTGCTAAATATTGTGAAGTTCTTAGTGGTGGGATTAACACTTGCTTGATGTTCTTGTCTGATAGAAAATAATTTTGCTAAACAAGACTTTCTAATTTGCTAATAAATGATGACACCAGGAATGTGATACATCAAGTTCCTTAAAATTTTTAATTATTGCATTTAAGAAAAAAGCTCTACATTGCAGTCAACTTATGTGTGTGTTCTAGGACAACAAGATGCATATTTATATGTTTGAGTGTCTGTGTCACCTTCAAATAGAATTGCTTGTATGCTTAATGCAAGTTTTCTTTATCCTGGTGCACTGGATCCACAACAGCTTATTTTAATTTAATTTATAGTCTTGGTCAGTTTAAAAACAGACAAACAAAAATACAATAACAAAACCCAACCCTGATCAGTCTTATTAAGTCTATGAAAGACAAGATGAAAAAGGCTCTGATCCTTTGCCAGAAAACCTTGAAGGTTTGACTCCAGTCCCAGCAGAGCCTCTTTTGGCTTTGGTCTCAGTCACTGTCTCTCCTGGGCAGTGTTGAAGCCAACACCAAAATCCACAGGAATAATTCTACCAACACTGAAGGAAATGTGGAGAGACTAAAAGGAACTAGTTAGTAGATAAATATGGGTATTTTTCAGAGTATTATAAATACTTAAGAAGCTCTTTTCATAATCCAAATTAAAAAAAAAAAAATTTTTTTTGATGTTTTACTGTAACTTAATGTCTTTGCATGGTGGAGGATATTTTAGAAAAATTGCACTAATGTTACAAAGTAAAGAGTTATTTTTTCCATTATTAAATGAGTTGTAATCTATTTACTTTCCTAATGATATTTTACACTCTTCATTGATTTATTAGAATAGTAAAACAAAACCTAGTTAAAAGATGGGGGGGGTGGAATTTTAATTGTCTCTTCTAGAATAGTTTCTGAACTATAATATTTTATTTTTTCTTACTAGCTTTATCTTTTTTCAAAGTCTGTACAGCACCTCTGAACCTTAGGGCAAGCTAGAGTAATACTAGATAACTTGAGTTAGATTATAATTTATATGAAATCACCTATCAGTTGTGGTCTATCTGCTTTTAGAACTTTGAGATAAGTCTGTTTCCTTTGATATTAAGTATTGAAATATGGCTGTGATCCAGGTGGCCTTTAGGTCTTGATAATCTCATAATTACTAATATTATCAACTATTAATGATTCCATAATCACTTTTTGTGTTGGGAAAAGTTTCTGGTAGGTCAGGTGCATTTTACCATGTAGAAATAGATATAAAAAAACCAAACAAAACAACAAACCCCACCAAGACCAACCAACCATCCAACCAAAAAAAAAAAAAAAAAAAAAAAACCCAAAACTAGTTGTGATGCTCAAATNAAAGAAAAATCCAACCCAGAAAACCTCCAAACTGGAAATGCTGTTTTTACAATAATTGAGGAAATTGAATTAATAATAATCTCCTTTATGATCTCCTGGGATGGGAGTTTTTATTCTTCTCTGATCTAATATGATGTCATGGCACTGTCCTTGGTTTCAACTTACATTAATGGAAATTGAAGATGCCTGGTACCAAGAGATGCTCTGTGTCTCAGAAGGACACTGCCTAAAAATAGCGGTGCTGATGCCTTGTTACATAACTTCTGACATGTTCTTTATGTTTCTTCGTGTCTTAACATGTTGATTTTTTCAATCCACCATTAGTGGCAGCTCCCCATTCATTCAAATATAGTTCTACCTGATAATTTAGAATTTGAACTGTTTTCTGTGCATCACTGCTCATTGTATGTGTGTGTGCAATAACTGACAAAATTGTGAAGTTCAGTTCATTAAAGTTCTAGGTGAGGGCTAAATTCAGCTACCTTTTCTTTACAATATTTTGTTCTCTTAAGTCAGCTAGTCTTTTTAAAAATATCACTTTAAAGTCCCCACTTGGGAAAGCATATAAATATTAGCTAAAACTTCAAAGGGGTTGAATTTCTTTAACTGCTATAGAATTTCCTTTGACAACTAATCAAAAGGAAGAATAATCAATAGAAAAGTATCTGTGTGTGAATCAGTTAATATGCACTTTCTATGGCCAAGTGGAGAAACGCATGCTGCCCAACATTCGTGGGACCACTTATTATAAAAAGTCTTGTTACTGAATGCAATCCTCAAATGTTTGTCCTAACAAATATGCTGTGAAGTGGAAAACAGGTTGTTCTCTGTAATGTTGATTTTTAGATGGAATAAGCAAAAAAACATCACGAGATGGTGGAGATAGCCCTTTCTTTCTCACAGGTGAGAATACACTGTGTCCAGTGTTTTGTTACCTGGCAGAACTTTAACTTTTCTTATGATGGAAACTTTTACAAGGGAGGATGATGATACTGTAGTAAACCTGAGTTGGATGTGAAGGTATCAATTTAAATATCACTGTTTCTCTTGGGTGTGTTTTAGGTATCTCAGAAATAGATGGAAAGGAAACTTGGACTGTGACAAGCTAAAGATTTCTGTTAGATTTATTCAGGCTTCAGTGATCAAAATGCTAAGAGAAGATGGCCATAATGAGAAGTGAATGTGTGAGATTATCACAAGTTTAAACTGCTAGTGTGGGTGTCAAATAGGCTGAAGAGTCTGTCAAAGGTGAGCAAAGAGAAGAGTAACACCAGGTGGTGAATAGAGCTGATCTACAGAGTGGTGGTTTTTGTTTGTTTGTGGGTTTTGTGTGGGGTTTTTTGGTGATTTTTTTTTTTTGTGGTTGTAGTATTTTTTTTCTTTTTATCTTTAACCTTATTGAGGTTGAAGGATGGATCCAGGCTTTATAGAGCTGTTACACATAGCGCTACTGTGGAGACTTTTGTAGAAGATGGGGGTCTCCAATATATTTCCAAGTTGGAGATGTTACTTTCACCATAGTAACTCTTCTGAGGAAAATGTTCTTGAGATGAATCATAGACGTTGACAAAAATAAAACTGCTCAAATTTTCATTCAAGGAATGGAGAAACTGCCTGTCAGATTTCCTGTCAGAAAAAGTAACACTCAAATGTGAATATGTGGTCTCATGCAGTTAATAACCACATATTTTACTTCTGTACGTGGCACACGCATTTTTTAATTTTTTTTTTAAATGAGTTCACTTTAATAGCTCCCTCAACCAAGGAATAAGTTTGTGTCTGTTGAGATTTAGTTCTTAAAAATGATTAACATCCCCCTCTAGCTGTGATCCTTTAAAGTATCAAATGTCAAGTTGTACTACTCTTCATATTGAAAAGTATTTTAAAATTGATGGAATGTTCCTGCCTGTTTGTTCCTAAGCTTCATGCAGCTGTTACAATGTTGATGGACACTGGTTGTCTCTGCATTATCATTGTTTCTTTATGATTCTCTTCTATTACTACAGTTCTTGTCATTAAATTTGATGACGAGAATAGGTTTGTAAACCACCTTATTTATCTGTCTTCAAAACTAACTTGTTCTGCATTTAAACAAGTAATTAATTGCTGCTGCAAGCAACAATGCTGCTTGTAGTGTAGCCTCTAACGTAGCTTTCAACTCTTGTCAGTTTTTCTATGCCATGCCAATATAGCTCGTTATGGTGCTTGTACTAATTAAGTGAGCAAGATGTAACTTTTAAGAGTTTACTTAGGTAGGGAGGGAGATGGTGGACCTGGGTATCCATGGATACTCTGTTGTTCAGGGATTCCACTCAGGATCACTTTCAAATTGAAAGTCAACACATCTCATCTGCACTATCATTACTGAAGTGTTTGCAGAGACATGCTCAGTGTTAATTTAGCAGATTTAATTTAAAATGGAGGAATTAAGGTTCAAAAGCTATATTTAGTGAATAAAGGGCTTTAGAAGAGCTGAAGGCTCTTTCAATCTCGATGAGGCAATTTCATCACAATTTAAAAAGAGGTCAGCTAAATTTCCACATATGTTACAGGGTACAGACATTAGTGTCGTCAAAAAAAGACAAGTAAGTGCTAGAAATCTAATGGGAAGGGGACCATAAAACTGTCTGTAATTTGAGGCCCTAAATTTAGGGCACTAATTAAAACTGACTTCTCATCCAAAAATAGCAATCATCTTACAAATCTGTTTGATTACATACTACAAGTATGTCACTTTTATTTCTGGTTGGCCAGAGTGTTTTTTTTTTTAATTAAATCAAGCTCTTATGATGAGCTTTGTGAAAGGACAGACATTCTTTTGCCTTCAAGCCTTCTTTTTCTATCTAAAATCCCCCTTTTGACAAAATGCTGCATTTCTTGCTATAAAATTTTGGAAATTGAAATAAAACATTATATGAACTTAAAATTTCAGCTCAAACTGAGAAATGTACAAATAGAGAAGGATAGAAAGGAAAAGCTGCTGTCAGTACTATGGTGTATATGGATTTGAAAAGGAGATGTGGCTTCTGAAAGGATTAGAAAACTATCCCTGAATTCTTCAAGTGTAAGCCTCCAATGTGATGTTGTATACTCAGTTTCATATCAGGGCAAATTGATTTTTCCATAAAGCAGCTTGTTTTATTTGTCTGGAGACCAGTTTTTACTTCCATAGTCTAACCTAGGAAAAAAAAAAAGAAACTGTTTTTGTAGGCACCAGTAATAAAGAGGTATTAGAAATGTAACTGGCTTGATACAGACAGAATTCACTGCATGTTGTTTTATGCAATCTGTCTCTGACGCTTTTTTAAAAGTGGGAGTTAGAGGTTTAATGTTAATGGGAGCGGCAGTTTTTACAGTACTGACTTAATGAACTGAGAGCTTGCCTGCTCTGGGTTTGCTCCTCACCAGTGATTTAGATGGCACGATCATAGGGTTGTTCTGATAATGTGCTCTTCTCATGTGCATTATTTTGATGGTTTTAAGAATGATTTTCATATTTTACCCATGGTTTGTTACCCTTCTTGTAACTAATGAGTATTTTGGGTTGCTTGGTTTGGTATGTGGGGCTGTTTTCAATTTTTAACTGGATATCTTGATTTTTACTAAGCTAAAACTGGAACAATCAGATGAAACTGAGTAGCAGAAAATGTTGTGGTTTAAAAAACTAACCACACAACCCATCCTCAATATTATTACAGTCTTTCAATGCAAATGGTGAAACACCAACACTTGAATGATATAAGACACTGAAGAAAGAACTCAGGAGTAGCCTGTTGATTAGTTTCCTTAAGTGTGTGCCTCAGGATACTACCTGCTTTTCCTTTAACTATGTTTTCTGAAATGATCTCTCTTGAATTAGAATCATAGAATGGTTAGAGTTGGAAGGGACCTTAAAGATCGAGTTCCAACACCCTGCCACGGGCAGGGACACCTCCCATCAGACCAGGTTGCTCAAAGCCCCATCCAGCCAGTCCTTAAACAACTCCAGGAGTGGAGCATCCACAACTTCTCTGGGCAACCTGTTCCAGTGCCTCACCACCCTCACAGGAAATAATTTCTTCCTAATATCCAATCTAAATCTCCCCTCTTCCAGTTTAAAACCATTCCCCCTTGTCCTATCACTATGCTTCCTGACAAAGAGCCCCTCTCCTGCTTTCCTCTAGGCTCCCTTCAGATACTGGAAGGCTGCAAAAAGGTCTCCCTGGAGCCTACTCTTCATCAGGCTGAACAGCCCCAGCTCTTTCAGCCTGTCCTCATAGGAGAGGTGCTCCAGCCCTATAATCATCTTCATGTCCCTCCATTGGACCCGTTCCAACAGTTCTATGTCTTTTCTCTGTTGAGGACTCCAGAGCTGGACAGAGGACTCCAGGTGAGGTCTCACAAGTGCAGATTAGAGGGGGAGAATCACCTCCCATGACCTGCTGCTCACACTTCTTTTGATGCAGCCCAGGATATGGTTGGCTTTCTGGGCTGTCAGCACACACTGGCGGCTCATGTTGAGCTTCTCGTCCATGGCAAGTCCTCTTCCTCAGGGCTGTTCTCCAGCCATTCTCTGCCCAACCTGTATTTGTGCCTGGGATTGCCTCATCCCAGGTGCAGGACCCTGCACTTGGCTTGGTTGAGCTTCATGTGATTGGCAGTAGCCCACTTCTCAAGCCTGTCCAGGTCCCTCTGGGTGGCATCCCTTCCCTCCAGCGTGTCAACCTCACCATTGAGCTTGGTGTCATCAGCAAACTTGCTGATGGTACATTCAATCCCACTGTCCATGTCTCCAACAAAGATGTGGCAGTATCATAGAAGGCCATAAAATTTGTTGGGCGGGATTTGCCCTTGGTGAAGCCATGCTGGCTGTCTCAAATCACCTCTTTATTTTCCATGTGCCTTAGAAGAGATTCCAGGAGGATCTGCTCCATGATCTTGCCAGGCACAGAGGGTGAGACTGACCTATAGAATTAGTTGTTTCTAAATATAATCAGTACATTTGAAAACCTTCATGCTGAAAAGCCTGAGGACTTGTGGAACCAGAGAGGGAGATGGCAGGGGCTTACACATTGTGTAGCAGAGGGACTTGTGTGATGTGGTGGTTTGTTACCTAGAATATATAGGGAATGTTTCTTGTGTATCTGAATAACAATGGGAATTTAATCCCATGATCCATGTACTTAATATCAAAAGTGTACACAATCCTGGGGAAACAGTCCTTATGCAGAGCAGCTGTGGTCTTTCTATAAGTAATCCAGTTTTTCCCTGTTGATTTTGTGTTGTTGTCTCCAAGACTGGATGAAATACATTTAATTCTTTGGGGACAGTGTGGCTGCCACACAGGAAGATGGCAAGCGCCCACAATGACCATTATGGAAGGAAGTATAGGTTAGAGCCACTCATGAGAAGCAAGGAGATTTCTGTTCCCTAATGCAGCTGGAATTAGAAGCTGCAGCATGATGCATGTTTTAAAGGAGAGCAACTACAAGGTATTTTTTTTTCTGTGTGGATTGTAATTCCTTCACTATGTTAGACATGCTCAGAGTCTAATGCAATTAGCAAGCTGAGCCTGGAGAATGCTACTGTGATGTGAAACAGCACTTGTGCGTGCTCTTCAGCTTGCATGAACCAAATCCTGATTTCTTCTGTGATATTCTCAAAGCATATTCTTTTTCTGAAGATGTTTAATATATGGTGTTTTTTACAGAAAATGTTTTAGTGCACTTAAGTTCTTAGTAACAGACTTTACTCAATGTTTTTAAATGGGATGTGTAAAACGTGGTAAAACCTATGCTGTAATATCTGCAGTTGCATAACTGAACTGATTCTTTCATCTCAAACTCTTTGGCCTTCAGCTTCCCTCTAATATGCCAGGGACTTCCTTTGTTTATGCTGAAATTAAGGAAACTACTTCAGAGTTCTCAGACATAGATTGCAAAAATAATACTTTAATAATTCAATTCATTGCCAGTGGTTTCATGGAGATCAATCTAATGATTAAATGGTTCAGTTAATAACTTTGCCAGAAGTTCTTATGTATAACAGTTTCACAATGGTCTGTAATTATTTTGTCTGTAAAATAAACCAATAGTTTTGTACATTGCCATGACTACAATGTGATGTTAGGTTTTGATAGAGTGTGATAAGCCTATAAAACCTATGCCTCTGAAAGGGGTTCCTCAGTTGTTCATGATGCTAAAATGGTATGGTATTTAAACACAAAACGCTGGTTTCTCTGAATATACAATAAAATGTTAGTAAAAACTTGGTTACTGTTGCTTGTAAAGCTCTTAATTTTATTTATTTATTTTTAATTGAAAGTGGCTTAATGTTGTTCAACCTCCTGTTAATCATATGATAACATGGTAGTTGGTAGCAGTATGTTTTGAGTTATGTATTTGGAAAATATTCAAGTATTGTTCTGCAGGGACCATGTGCTTTTGCTAGTCACCAATTACTCTAGTGTGGCCAGGTTTTGTGCGTTTGTGCAAATAAAATCTCCAGCAGGAAAGTACTCCATTGATATAATTTAGCACAAGAAGCTAGGAAATCCTGTGTTCTGAAATGTGATAATGTGATAAAACACTGGGAAATGTCTTAGAGATAAATGATGTGATGCTTCTGATCAGTAAGTATATTCTGCGCAGTAAAGGACAACAAATAACATAATCCACTTTGGTTGGCTTTATCCAATTTAAGGCAATTCATTAAGCAAAAACATCTAAATGCTGTTCCGTGGGAAGCAAATGAAAGCTTGAAGTAACTGTAGTTTTCTTTTTTTCAAGCTCCACTGTGAGGTAAGATAGTGACTTACTAAAGGATGTGCAAAGTCTTTTGTACTGTGGCAGGCCTAAGGCTTAAATCTCACTTTTGAGACCCATTTTAAACATTTTTAGCACATGACACTTTGTCATGTTAAAAATTAAGGAAAAAAATAAAATTAGACTTTTGTGAACTGTTGTGGCAAAATCAGTAGACTTACATGAGATGAAATTTCTTTTAAGGGGGAAACTTAGCTCTTTGCCTACAAACTAACACTTGTTTCTTTCTATTAAGCATGACAGGGCAAATAGAAAAGTAGCTTTCAGAGCATTGTGGGTTTTTTTGTTTTTTTTTTCAAGATCCGCTTTGGTCTAATGAATAAGTAATATGCCATCTTGTAAAGCTATAACCCATTCATAATGCATCCATATTATGGTAACAGATTGTAAATTGAGAAATGTGGTGTTTCTTGTTCTCTTATGTCTGGCTAGTATTGTCCCATAAGAATAACTAATGATCCTGCATATCAGGCTTCAGTCATTTGGTAAAAGTAATTGTTTGGCAGAAGGATGCTGTGCCTTATCCTTAAGCCTGCTGTGGTATGAGAGGAGAAATTCTTTTTATTATTAAGCAATACCAAGTTTAGCTTGGGGGTAGGAGGAGGAGAGGAACCAACACAGACACTTAATGTGAGTAGAGCTGTGCTGAAGAAATTAATAGGTAGAGAGCTTTTTTTCTAATTCTGATATCTACAGTCAGATTACTTATTCTAGAGTTTGAATTGCTAGTTTTTACTTCAAAATAAATTGGAAGTAAATAAAGTGCAAGTATGTGAAAACAAACTGTATTTATAAATAGTAGCAAGTGAAAGAAATGCAGTGTCCTTTCAGTTTGCCATTCCTGACAGTGTCTTGAAGTTGAATGGTCAAAAACCTTTATAAAGGGCAAACAAAGCATGTTTAGCATCAGTCTTTAAACCAGGGCTCAGATTTGAGTGGGACAACAAAGCTTATTTTATCTTTTTAAAAAGAAGCAACAGAAATGTTATCCTTTTACCTCATTATTAATATTTATAAGGTTTTTAAGGTACTTGTAATCATTATTCTTTTATTACATTGACTAATACTGAATTGTTCACTCTAGAAATACGGTGCTGCTTCTCTATCCTAAAACTTTATCCTGTCTTCATTGAAGTCTATTTTATAATCGTAAAATTCTATGCATTGTTTCATTCCTTCCAGTTTTCTTATTTAGCACAGCATATCTTAGGGAGGTGGGACAGCAGAAATCCTTACAGATTACTATTTTGAGCAATAGTTTTTGTCTTTTTAATTGAAGCAACTTCTAGCTGTTGTTCAGAAATGCAGAATGAGGAAGTATAGCTACATCCAAGAGCTGAAAATGCTCTTGAAAATAATAAAAAAAACCCTTTAGTTAATGCAAGGTCTTGAATACTAAATGGCAGTCTTTTTTTGAAAGCAATTGATAACAATGATGTTAAAATCGTATCTCATTTAGGTGAAAAATATTAAAAAACACTTTAGTTAACTTTTAAAGTCTTTTGTTCTATTGCTAAGTAACTTTGCTGAAGTTGAAGGAGAAATTTCCTTAAATTTTAGTTGCCTAGTATGGCAACACACTATTTGTCTGACAGTCTTGCAGCTCGATGGAGTATAGTGAGTGCCTGAAAAATTAAGGGAATTCATACTGCTTTTGTAACACTAAGAAATACACAGCCTGACATGGTCGTAACCCTTTTTCTTGAAGAGAAAGGAAGAATTGCATTAGAAAAATGATAGCATCCTTTCCTTTCCTAGTCATGTCACTCAACTATTTGAGTATTGCTTTCCTTCCATGTGCAGAAGTATAATACATGCTAAAGCAAATGGTTCTTATGTTTCAGATCATAGATAATTGATGCATGTTAATTTTGGGTGCAGTTTCAAGTGTTTGTGTTCATTAGCAATATGCAGCACTAAAGGCCTTTAGCTTCCCTTGTATCCTCTTCTTCCTGTTTGAACTATGCAGCCAACTCCCTTCCTTGAAATGAGGTGGATCGAGATGATGATTGGTGAAATGAGACAGTTGTTTCTGTTGGCTGGGGAAATAGTTGCTGAGAGTGCAATCTCCAACACTGAAATATTTCAAATGATCTTGATAATGCATTTGGCAATTATTTCCATTGTAATTCTCATCTAAGTCCTTTAAGAATCGTTAGTTGGAGTATTTCACTTCTCTTCAGTTGGAGTGAGGAATTTAGAGTGTTTCTTGACTACAAATGGTTGGACACGTGAGGGGAACAGCATGTTAAGTGGTCCACAGATCAAGGCAGGAATGTACCAGAATATTCCATCACTTACAGCTATGTTTATATTTAGGTACACTTTCTAGTTTTCTTTCTTTTGGGATTTCTTTTTTAGCGATTTAATTGTTCATCAGTATTACATAGAAGAAATATAAAATAGGAAAAGAACTTTCCATGTATGCATTCTGCTTTCTGTTTTATAATTCAGTATCTGTTGGGGTTCTTTGGATTTCAATAGCAATAATACCGCTAAACTTAAATAAAAACGCAGCATCCCTTTATGTCTTCCAGGTGCCTTATCTACTTTAGTATGTAGGCATCACTTCCATAGGAGAACTTGGACAAGGACTTGCTAGTCATTCTTTCAGTAAGTCTGTCTTATTTTGCAGAAGGAGATGGGGACCTGAATGGCAGAATGGTCAGACAGGTATGGGAAAATACTTTGTGTTACCCAGCTCTCTATGCCTAGAGTCTTCCCTGGACAGGAGGTAGGACAATGGCTGAAGGGCTGTCTTAAATATAAAGGTCAAAATAATAGTTTTCAGAACAAGAGACCTAGAGTTGTATTGGTGGGTTATCTTTCCTGGGGCAAAAGGGATATCTGGAATCTTTGCAGTTCTGAGCTGAGTGATTTCCTGCTCTCTTGAGGTAAGAGTATATTTCAGTGAGGAAAATATATATAATGGATTTATTGTGGTTGTGAGTCATATACTGGTCATATACTCTCACCTCTTTGCACTACAGATGCGTTAATGTTTGGCCTGTTAAAGCAGTAATGTGTCAGGGGGAGGTTTAAATTGATCTGATTGTCTGCTTTTATTCACCTGTGTATCCTAATCAATTAACCATTGTTGCAAGGCATCTGTTGTCATGCTGGTCTTAAGCCACATCAATCTTAAACCTTTCAAAGGCTGAAGGTGCTGAAAAAGCCTAGCACACACATCCTTTCCTATCTCTAACACTAATAGTTTTAGAAACCTGGTTTTCCACTTGTTCAGTAAGAAAACTCTACCTCCCTTGGGAGACTGAATATATAATTCAACTGACCTGTCAAAGGTATTGTAGCAAGGTCCTGGCAATTCCTGAAATCACTCAACTTTTGCCAAAATATGTCAAGAATGAAGTCTGTACATATATGTATGTATATATACAAATGTATTGATTAGTGGTGACATAAATAAAGAGGAATTAGTCTTACTGTGTTATGTTTTCTTTTTTCTGTAATTATAGAGAGCTATGATAAAATATATTAAGGTAAAGCAATGTATTAGAGTAAGCTGTCAAAACAAAATGAATAAAACTCACTTACTTCAGAGTATCTCTAGTGAAGTAGAAATTGCTTTTAAAAATACTTAATTAGACCATGGTCCAGAAGGTAGCTGTTATAGCTTGTGCAAAAAGAAACCCTAATACTTTTTAAAATACATGCTTCTTAGTCCTCCAAGCTTCTAATTTCCAGTAGGACCATGTTCTGTTAATATTTCCATCACCGTTCTTCTGTAAAGACTTGAGCAAGACCTGGTTGTTAAGTAGAAATATTTGAGGGGAATTACTTTGAGTACCTAGAGCTAAATAAATCATGCCCTGCTGATTTTGTAAAAAAAATAGTCTTAGTTTGAGAGCATTCTGATTTGTTTTTCAAAGGATGTGTCAAACTAGTAGGTTTATTCTGCTGTACTGTCTACGGGGTCAGTTATGCTTGATCATCACAGATGTGTATAGAGTTATGTTAAGTGTGCAGAGGACGAGTGCCTGTTTTACTTGCTTCTCCCACATGGCAGAAAGTGCATGTCCTTTGGCCTCTCTCAGAGGCTGAGGTAGTGGAAAATACAGAAGAGCAAGAAACAGCACAGTAGTTCTTGCTGTGAAGCAGTTAGTCTTTGGCAGAGCTGAAGAGATTAAAATATCTCTGCTCTTACCCTCAAGAGCTTCAGTCAATTTATCCTGACCTGAAATCAAAGCACAATCCAACTTGTCTGTGGTAGTTTAGTAATTGGTTACTGTACATCTCAAGGTGAATTAAAACCCACCAAGTCTACTGAATTCTTTAAGTTTTACTTTGGGCAATGTCTTAAATTGCTTTTTCTTTGTCCATTTATGCAAACTTACTAAAATTAAACCCTAAGCTTCCTGTACCCTAGTGTCATGGTTTAACACCATCCAGCAACTAGGGACCACACAGGTCACTAAGGACAGCTGTTTGCTTTTTCCCCCCACAGTGGGGTGGGGGAGAGAATCAGAAGGGTTGAAGTGAGAAAACTCATGGGTTGCAATAGAGTTTAACAGGCAAAGTAAAAGCTGTGCACACAGGCAAAGCAATACTGCTTCCTATTGGCAGATGGGTCTTCAGCCATCTCTAGGAAAGCAGGAGCTCCATCAAGCATAATGGTTACTGAAAACAAACACTGTAACTTCAAAAGTTCCCTCATTCCTCATCTTCCTCTGTCTTCCAGCTTTACATTGCTGAGCATGATGTTGTATAGTATGGAATATCCCTTTGGTCAGTTGTCCTGGTTATGTCTCCTCCCAGCTTCTTGTGTACACCTGGGCTACTTGTTGGTGGAGCTAGGTGTATGAGGAGCAAAACAGGCCTCATCAGTGCTGAGTAGAGAGGAAGAATCACATTCTTCAACCTGCTGGTGGTGCTCTATCTAATGCAGACCAGGGTGCTGTTGGTCACCTTTGTTTCAAAAGCATGCTTCAGTATGGTATCTATCAGGAATACACATGCTTTTTCTACTTCTTAGCCTGAACTGATGCCTTAAGTTATTCCTCTCCAGGTGCAGGACTTGCCATTTCCATTGGTTGAACTTCAAGAGGCTCCTGTCAGCCCATTTCTCCAGCCTACTGAGGTCCCTCTGAATGGCAGCACAATACCATCAACCACTCAGAGTTATGTCATCTGCAGACTTGTTGTGAGTGCTCTCTGCCCTTTGAAGTCACTAACGAAGGTATTAAACAGTACTAGCCTCAATATCAACCACTGGGGTACACCATTGGCAACGGGCTTTCAGCAGGACATTGTGCTACAGATACAACCCTTTAAGCCTGGCATTTCAGTCATCTCAGTACTTCATCTTTATAGGAGTGTTAAGGGTGTTGAAACCTTGCTAAAATCAAGATAAACATCTGCTTTCTCCTGTCATCCACTTAGCCAGTCATTTCATCATAAGAGGCTATTAGACTAGTAAAGCATGATGTCCTCTTTATGAATGTATGCTGCCTACATCCAAATACCTTCTTGGCTATATCTTTCCAATATGTTTGGAACTGGATTACAGGATTATTGCACCATCATTGTTCCAGGTATCAAGGTGAGGCTGTCTAGCCTATAGTTGCCTAAATCATACTTGTTGCCCTCAGGGAATATAGAGAAGTAATATCTGATTTCTTCCTTGGAAACCACCTCTTTGATCTTTCAAAGACTGTTAAGAGTGGTCTTGCAATGACAATTTCCTATTTCTTTAGCACTTGTGGATGAAACCTGTCAAGTTCCATGGGGTTATCTGTCCAGTTGGTTTAAATTGTTCCTTAACTTGATTCTCATCCACCAAGAGTAAGTATTCCTTGTTCTGGACTTCCCAACTCATTTCTGTGATTACTGAGGGCCACTCTCACTAGTAAAAACAGAAGGAAGGAAGGCCTTGAGGACCTTTGTCTTTGTGTCCTTTGCTACTGGGTTCTCTGCTCCATTCAGCAGCAGGCCTACATTTTCCCCACTCTTCCTTTTGCTGCTGCTGTACTTGTAGAAACCTTTGTTGTCCTCTGTCTTTCACCACATTCAGCTGCAGGCTGACTTTCCTAACACTGTCCCTACATACACAGGCAGTCTCCTGGGTCCACTTCTTGTATACTTCCTCTTTATGCCTGCTTTTGTCAGGACCTCCTTGTTAATCTCTACATATCTCTTGTCATGTTTTTACTTGTATTCCTACTTGTTGAGAGAGATTATTCTAGAATTTGGAGGAGGTAATCCTTGGAAATCAACTAGTTCTCCTGGGTCCCTGTTCTTTTCAGGGCTGTGTCCTGTGAGATTCTTCCAAGAAGAAGAAGAAGAATTCTGCTTTTCTGAAGTCCAAGGTTGCAGTCCTGGTTTTTGCCTTATGTGTTTCTCACAGGCTTTTCAACCTCACCGTGTTATGGTTGTTGCAGCCAAGGCTGTCCCTAGCTTTCACACCCTCAGCCTACTGATCATGAATTTTAACTGTCGTGTCCAGCAGAGTGGCTCCTCTCATGGAACTTGTGATGAGCTATGTCAGGAGGTTATTACCAAAGCACTTCAGAAACATTAGAAAATCAAATTTATTGAACACACGCACGCCCCTCCCCCCAAAAAAACCAACCAACCAAACAAAACAAAAAACAATAAAAACCCCAAACAAACAAAACAAAACAAAACAAAAAACCTCCCAAAAATGGATGGGGTGAGGGGAAGACAGTAAATAATTTTATGCTTCATTTATTTCTGGAGTTCAGTATTCTCTCTGAAAGGAGAAAGTAGCTGTAATTGCTATTATAGATGTTGCAGAAAATTCTCCAAAGTGACTCTCCCTAGATCTCACTAAGTAAATCAAGGTGAGATCAATGACCTTATAGATGCTTTCTGGAGGACTATGAACTCTGAAGTATTATATCAACTTAGAACAATTACCTATATAGTCAATTGGCTGTTTATCAATTGTAAGCTCTAAGAGAGCTCCAGGAGGAATGTAACAAGTATGTTGCTTGACTAAGACAGAATAAGTTGCTTTTATTACACATTGGTTGCAGTAGACCCCCTGTATTGCTCCCACCAATTAATGATCAATTTATTGTATTTATCATCCTGTTAAATACAAATAGATGTTCTCATTACCTGTAATTTTTTTTTTTTTTTTTCTAATAAGCTGTAAGGCTTTCTACTTTGTGGAAATGATTTTCACAGATTAATTATAGCTTGTGTAAAAAGATTTCCTTCATCAATTTAAAATGTCTGCTTTTCAGTTTCATTGATTGGCCTTTGCTCCTGCATTAGGCAGCACAGCAATTAGAAGTGCCTAATTTGCGTTTTCTCTACCATGTGTTATGTTGTGTGCCTCTATTCTGTATCTTATTGATCAGCTCTCCTCCAAGCTGAACCTTCCCCATCTTTTCATTGTTGTCAAATGCAGTAAAATCAATGCAAGCACAGAGTGCTTTCAGATGGTCGCATTGAAAGTTTGTTGCGTAAGGGTGTACCTTGTATCAAGAATAACAATTTATGAAGCATTTGGTTGAGTGTTTACTTCAGAGTGACTGGAGAGATACTTTACATGAGAGTTCCTGTAATTATTGGGGTAAAGAGAACAACGATGTTTCCAGTGTCTCTGCAATGAACAAATCTCAAAATGTCTATTAATGCTTATTTAATTAAGTTATTTGGCATCTCATATTACCCACTAAGTTTTAAATGTCTGTTTTCTAACTAATCTAAAAATTACTCCGATTGACTGTTTCAATAATAGGATGCAATCGTGTATGTTATTGATAATTTGATTTATTCACTTACCTCGATTACTCTGTATCTAGGCAACTGTGCCTGCAACTCGGTATCTGATTTACAGAGGAGTGATAAAGTGGCTTGTTGTGCGTTCAGTTTGCTAAAGCATGAGCTTCCTCCAAACAAACAGATATGTATATATTTTTCCTTGAATCTTCTTGATAACCGTGTACATTTAAATGTAAGTCTACCACTGGAAAGAGCATCAGCAGTCTTTCAATGTTAAAATGTCATCCTTTCATAAGCATCTTAAAACTGGTGTTCAGTAAAGGGAGCGGGGGAGACCAAAGACAACAAAACGTTTCCAGTCTCTGTCTAAGCTTACCAAGGTGTACTTCTTGTTTTTACCTGGCGGGGGGGGAGGAAGTGGGGAGAGGCAGATGTAAATACTCTTTCTTAGAGAAAGAAACAAACACGAACAATTAATTTCATATATGCTAAAATACTATTTTCCTCTCTGAAAATTTCTTGTGTAATTTGAACTTGAAATTATTAATGGAAAATAAACTCGTTTGAATAATTTTGTTGTGTGAGAGAAACGAAGAAGTGAGAAATTACTTTTCAAAACTACTATAAAATATAAAATAATTGTCCACATTTAAGTTAAACACAGTGTTTTCCTGTTTCCGTTGAAAAGGAGCCCTAAAATGTTAGAGATAGCTTAGATTATGATCTTATCATAGAATGGTTTGATTTGAAGGGACCTTAAAGATCATCTACTTCCAACCTCCCTTCCATGGGCAAGGAAGGACACCTCCCACCAGACCTAGTTTCTCTAAGCCCCATCCAGCCTGGCACATTTTCAACTCTTATTTCTGTGTTTAAAAGGAGACAGACACCACCAGTTACCACTTCAGATGTGTTTTGGATGTAGTGAGCTATCTATGATGGTTTCAGGCACCACAGAACTAAAGACAGATCATGTCTCTAACAACATTATGTGGCAGGATTATGCTTTTCTCTAAAGTGTGGGGTTTTACTGGGAATGTGTGGCTTTTTTATTTTTCCTCCCCCCAGTTTCCAACTAGAAGCAGAACTCTTTGTGAAAGTGGATGTTGCTCCTCTCTTAACCCATTTGAAATATGTATGAAAGATTTCATTAAGTGTCAATTACAAGTAAGTGTTCTATTTTTAGTGGCATATATTTGGTTATATTATCACAAGTTTAAGTAGCATGATAGNCCCCTTTGTGTTTTTTTGGTTGTGGTTTTTTTTTTGTGTGTGTGTGTTTGTGTGTGTGTTTTGTTTTTTTTTTGTGTGTGTGTGTCTCTGTGGCTGGTTAGTTTTGGGAGGTTTTGTTGGGTCATCTTGCCACTTGTGGAAAAAGCAAGAGGTATATCTTCTGGAAATTGCCTGGTGAATCAAGAAGTTTGCAATTTTACTTGGAGTATCTTTGTGCATATAAGCCTTCATTTATACCTGAATTGCACTGCCTTGTAGGTCTAGTTCCTCTGTAATTCTTCTCTTCTGTAAATAAATAAAAATAATAAAAAATATGTAAAAGGGGTCTGATTCAGCCAAAAATGAAGAGTCAGAGGATCCGGAAATAGGATATTGCTGAATCTTTTGAGACTTTTTTTTGTTTGTTTGTTTTGGTGGTGTTTTTTTTTTTTTTTTTTTTTTTTTAAAAAAAACCTGGGAACATTAGCTGCTCTGGTCCAGACTGGTCATTGAAGTGTTGAACTTAAAATGCTGAAGGAATAAAAAGAGCTCAATAATACTAAAATCAACCTGTAGCTTAATATTGATTTCATAGCTTAATTAAATAGTAAGGTGCATAACCTATTGCAGAGACTTTTCTTTGAAAATAAAAGAAGAAAAAGAAAAGGAGTACAATCATGAGTCCCTATTACTTCTTCTGTCTTTTCCTAGGGTGACTGTGCACTAGCAGTGAAGGCTCAATGTATAATTTCAATAACATAATTACTTTCTTGAGATTTATCATAGTTTTGTCTAATAGTACAGCAAGCATGAAGGCAGTAAAAAGAAATGTGCCTCATAAACACTTTTTTTTTTTTACTAGATCCAGATAGAAATGGTAGAAAACTATGACATAGATTAACTAGCAGTATTGGTTTCCATATATAAAATTAACAGAAACTACAAAGAGAAAACAACAAAATATGCAATCAAGGCACTTGTCTGATAATAACTTCATATGGAAAGCTCTTCTGGGAGGTTATAAACAGTAAGGATTCATGAGAAAAACACCACCCACCTAGCATTTCTATGTAATTTGTAGAGGAGGTAGTATAACAATTTATCATTTATACTTCCTTTGCTCCTCTATCACCAATTCAAATCTAAATGAGCTAGGAAGTGACCACAGTAGTTTCATTCTGAAGGCTAATTAGAAGCTTAAGCTACCGAATTAGGGGAATCTTGTGGGAGACAGGTGTACTCAGGGTGCAGTTCAAAGAATGTGCTCTCCATATAAAGACCCAGTGCCTACCAGTGCTCTCAGTTAAAGCTGAGGTGAGATGAGCACAGGGACTGGTCTAACCTCTTTAGCAATCACTGTGCTGAGACAAGTTTCTGGCACACTGAGCACTCATGTTTCTCAATGCAGGCTTCTTTATATTCATCTTTCATCTGTCTTGTAGACTGTAAATTCTGTGATCCAGAACCATCTTTCATCAGTGTTTTGTGAAAGCCTAGCATAGTGAGTCCTGAGCCAGAACTTCAGGATGAATAATAAATGTAGTTCTGATAAAGTATGCTTCTGAAAAAAAAGGAAAAAAGAAGAAAAGAAAAACAGGGAAAAAAACCCCAAACAACTAGCTGATCCAATGCAATATAATATCAATGACTTCTGTGAGGTTATACAGACAAGTTGAAAAGTTTGGATTTGTTCTGCATCAGCTCTGCTGGGAAGCACAAGCAAATACTAATTTTTCAGTGTTTATTGTGTGCTATTAACTGGATATCCATGGTGCCATTCGAGCAATGAAGTCAACACTACTCATGCAGATCACTGCAATCTATTGCAAATAAATGGAGGAAAGAAATAATTGTTAGACATTGGCAACTAGTTCTATAATAAATTGTGCTTCTGACCTAATAACAGAGATCCAGTCTAGAGAAAATATGTAATTATACTTAATGTTGTCTGTGGGAAATGCTGGCATCGAAGGTGAAAACTTGAAAATAATTTATTGAATCAGCAAAAAGCCCTGTGAAAGCATGAGAAAAGCAAAGGCTGACAATCTTTTGAAAGATTATCAGTTCTTGTGAATTTTTTTCTGTTCTTAAATAAAGTTCCCTCCTTACCAAGAGCCACTGTAGTGCGCAAACCAGTCCTGAGCTTGGTGCTTGGTTTCCTAGTCCTTTTTAAGTGATTTCCAGTGCAGACTTCCCACATGTGTGCAGCCTGCTCTACCCATCTTCTTTTGCATGCCAAAGATGTAATATTCATTTCAAGTGAATGTTCCTGTAAGAAGGAGGAAGGCCCTTTTTAGGAAGAGAATGGATGATGGTATCTATTCTAAATGGGAATCAGTAGCATGTGGTCAGTTTGCTCGCAAAAAGGAAAAAAAAAATGAAGAAAGAATTAATCCAACTGTAGGCTAAGAAACAAACATGGAACTTGGTTAATGTTTCCTTTAAAACCCATTGTTGCTCTGAGACATGAAGGGGGGGAAACCTACCCCTTTAATTACTAATGAAATAACCATCACTCTGATTACAAGGATCTTAAATGTGAGTCTGGCAAATCATATTTCTGTATCCTCATAGCAACAACAAAAATCTTTGTTCGATTTTCAGTCGTTGGAGGAAGAGTGAGTTAGTCTTGTGTATAATGTTTGTTTTATATTCACAGGCTGGAAGATGGAGGAGAGAAGAAGGGTAAGATGATGTGGAAAAGCTCATGCAGCTTCCTGTTCTCTGGGGACAGAGTTGCCTGAGGATGGTTTCTTTTACATGGATGAGGAGTACAGTTAGGAAAACATACTGAGAATTTTCTGGGTCTTTTAGGATAACGTTTTTTTTTTTTTTTTCCATGAAGCAGTACTGTGGAATACTGTGAAGGGCTTTTTAATTTTTATTCTGTGCTGTAAGCTTAGCACCTTTCTTTATTGTGCATGTCTGTAACCTGCTTAGTGCATGAATTCCTCCTTAGTCACTCAGGTTCCTTTTTGGTTGCTGCTGTGCCATCTGCAATATGACAACGGCAGGTGCATGTAACTGTGGATTTGCTGTCTTCAGTTCTGATGCAAAAAGTTGCAAGGTATTTTTGGTGGGTTAGGTGCTATAGTTGATAAAATGACAAAAATATCAGATAAGTTCTTTTTTCCATATTTTTGTGGTTGTATTAATTTAGCATGTGTTAGAAGTCTGTATGGGAGCGACTTAAACTCCCCAAGCTGTCTGTGACAGCTTAGATCTAAACTGTTGCTTTTTGTCCAAATGCTAAGCAAATATCATGTCGGTGTATAGCAAAACAAGATTTTGTTCAGCTTCATCAATCTGAAGTCACTTTTTTGATGTGTTAATCTCTTGCAAGTATTAGATAATTAGGATGGCTTCTGAGAAGACTGTCAAACTAAAGCATGAAATACATATGGAAATAAACTGTTATGGTTAAATCTATTTGAGTTTGGACAAGATGTGCCTCTAAATAAGAATCCATGCCAGATGATTCAACAGGTGATATGTGAACAGGTAAGCTTTGCCAAAAGCGAAATACTGAACACTGCTTCAAATAACTGGAATCAAGCTCAAAAAATGCTTCAGAGTGCTTGAGACAAGTTGACGCACTATTGTGATCGCTATGCCTAGACAAGTTCAGTTACAGTGTCAGTTGTTTTAACTAGACCTGCTTTTTTAATGTCCTCCTGAGCACCGTAGCTGCCTGTACTAGGGAAGTTCTAGGTTTTGCACGTGTGTTGTTCATGTAGCAGCAGTTGGAATTTGGCAAAGGTTGGGTAGGATTATATCCAGGGAATCAAGGCTGAAAGGGGATGCGTTGTGAATTTGAGTCACTGGGGTGACAACTGGGAAGTACGCAGGCGTGCAAGGCAGGGGAAAGGAGCATAGAAGTAGAGACAGCTTGTGGGGGGAAAGCATGTGATGCATGGGGGGGGAAGGAGTGAGATGGGGGGACTGGCTGGTTTTTGGGATGTGGTAGGGAGGAGAATGGAGGCTGTGTGTGCACAGACTGCTGGCTAGCAGCTCTTGGCACCTGTAGGAGGAGGCTATGGGGAGGAGCTGGAGGCTCGCTGGCTGTGGAGTCTGTTTTGAGAGAAGGGGAAGATGCAGTGAGTTCCTGGGGCGAGACGCTGATGGGGTAATTTAGTGGGGCTTGCTGTGGATAAGATGAGTGCCTAAATATAGGAGCCCACTCATCACGACCACAGCTTTCAGAGCAGCGTTGTTTTTGCTTACATCAGCTTCTGAGTAAAAGGGATAGGTTTGTGGAATTAATTTTCAGCATGCTCTCAAATGTAACTGATTCATCTTGGAGAGAAAGAAGATAAGGGATCTTCAGATCAGCACCCACCTTCTGTTCTCTTGTTTTGAGGGCTGTGTGTGTTTGCCAAAATGTAGGGAAATGTTAAAAAGGGTAATTAGCTAAACAAGCAAGATCCTTAATTGCTGGAAGACACTTATACTTTTGTTAGCGTGCTTTTAAAAATGACAACATGCTTCTCTTCTCTGATCAGGGAAAAATGTTGTTCCCTGCTTTTCAGGAGAAATGGGGGCAGATAGTTGAATAATACAATAAAGTGGTGTTGATGCTCCTGTGACACTGACTGTCAGCGCTACCAGTGATGGGTCACAGTGCTCTGCTGCTGAGTCCCCTGTCCCTGTGTGTGAAGGTCGTATGGGCTTCTATTTGATGCTGGCTTGTGGTGACGTGTCCATCAGCTATGAATCTATTGGCAATGCAGCAGCCAGAGACTTTAGCTTGTCAGTTATTTTCTCTGTGCAACTGCGGAGGTGAGCACAGAATGCTGTCGGATGGTCATGGTAGCGCTGCTGACTTGGATGATGTGTGCCTCCACTGTGGTATACTTACATGTTTATAAAAACTTGTTTGTAAATTCCTCCAGCAGCTCCTTTACAAGCTTCATCTCTTAGAAAACTAATCCCTTGATGTAATGCACATAACAATAACAAGATATGGATCAGTGACAGATGGATACTTTCATACTTGGCATATGGTGTGTTATAAACCTGCTCCCATGCTATTGAAGCTGATGAGTCTTTCCATTGATTTCACTGAGCTTCAGATCAGGCCCTGGAAGAAAATGAGTATAATTCTAGAGACAGATTGACATTAAAAGAAGAAAAATAGTAATCACTTTAAACCTTTTTTTTTTTTTTTTTTTTTTTTTT
>VZRU01011261.1:1139676-1195265 GCA_013398155.1 Pedionomus torquatus
GATTTTTTGTTATGTATTTTTATTGACTTGGAAAGACAGGCACACTGGATCATGCCAATTAGGGAGGAGTCCAGAACATTGGGGAAAATGTCTGCTTTATGTGTAAGTCTTTAGCTTTATTAAGTAAGTGATGTTTGAGATCTGGAAGCTGGCTGACTATGCAGGCATTGAGGCATAACAAAGCTGGAAATGTTGGAGTGACTTGAAAATATATGCATTATGGCAAACACTACCTTGCCTCTAACAATACTTATAAGACCCATTTGGCTATATTTTAAACTTCCTCAGAGAATACAACTTAGCAGAATTGTCTTTGAGGAATTTAGAAATGCTTTTATGCAATTAATGCCGTATTTTATTATTCTGTTAAGAAGTATTGTTATGATTACAGCAGATACTTCATTTGCATAAACAAAAACTGTTTTTAAAATCTTGACTGTGTCACAAGACTGGGGCTTTCTCACACAAAACTTGATGTGAATTTCAGCCTGAGTTTTACTGTAGCCCGTGCCACATATGTTAGGTTCAGCATAAGCAACTGATAACAATGTGTTATTGACAAATATGAGCATGTGTGATTTAACAGATCATCTGATTAATAATTTGCCATAAGTAGAAGATGGCTCCCTAATAAACCTTCCTCAAAAAAGCAGATTTGTAGGGAATGTGGTTTTAATACTGAATAACCCCCAGTCTTTTCAAATTATGTTACTGCTGAAAGCTGATGCCAAACCTACTGAATCATCTATTCGGCACTTCTTTCTATCAGGCCTTTGTCCAGAACCTGCAGTTGTCTACAGAGGTGGCTTTAATACAACTGAAACCACTATAGATGTTACAACTCATGGTTATAGACTAGGTAGAACTGGAAACTTAGCTTTTGAAATTGGATATAAATGAGAGATAAATTCAGGATATCCTGAACTTGAAGTCTAGAAGCAGTTGGAGTTTACTTTTTTAGTTTGACCCACGTAACTCATTGCAGTGAATGGTTTGGACTGAGTGTTCAAATTTGTGCTATTAATACTGTCTCCATCTTTTGTATTAGATTATGGGTGCACTTTGTAGCAGTCTAGAAACCGGCTAAAAGAAGTTCTTTCTCCTCACTTCACCTAGGTTAGAGCCAAATCTCTCTGACTGGGGAAGTTTTAAATCTCCCATTAAGGGTACCTTCTATTTCGTAGGCTTGTTCTTCTTTCCTTGCATAATTTTTTTTTACTCTCCTTTATTCCATCATCTTTTGCACTGTCACCTGATGTGTTTCTTCCTCCTGACAAAATCACAGCTTCTGTCCTAGTAGAACTTTCTCTTGCATAGTTCCCCCTACCAGCCCAACTCAGCTGATTCCCTGTATCTTCGTTTTAGTGGCAGCAGTTGCACAAAATGCTTCCTACCTATTTGCAAGGATTCAGTGAAGCAGCTGTGGGCTAGTTGCAGGGAAGCCCAGACAGATGAATCACCCTGGCTGTGCCTGCCCAAGCTTTGGTTTTAAAGATCAAGGAAAAGAGGGTCTTGGGTGGTCCTGCTCTGCGAGTGGGGTTTATATCCAGTGTTGATGCGCAATGTGGAGCCATGCTGCTCTGTCACCTATTCTCCTGCCCCATGGTGCTCCTATAATACACTGTAATGCACATTATGCTTGCTGGTTGTGCTGTCTTCAGATATTAGGCTACAGGAAACTGCACTCCTACCTGGACAAGAAGCTGTGATGCAGCTAGATAGGGCTCAGCTGCCTTGTCCTTGGCAGGCAGCCTTAGCACCAACACTGCTGAGAGCTGCTCTGGTTTTCTGTACTTGTCACAGGTATTTTTATGAGACCAATCATCTTTGAACTCCAAGAGCAGGTCTGAGGAGCTTATGTGGTAGGCTGAGCACCTGTCTCCACTGCTACTGGTTACCTATCATGCGCAGCTCTGGAGACCACAGCAGGAAGGGCTGTCTGTGATTTGAGCTGACAAGTGAAATTGGGCAAGGCGAACTGAAGAGAGTTTGGCTGAGGTCTCTACAAATTTCTAAAAGATGACTTTTGTAACCTGGCCTCTGGTCTGCCACACCCTGGGGGTGAGATGTGCCAGAGTGTGGGTATGTGCCATGCAACAATGTCTGGTCTTCTAAACCCCAGTACTGTAAACTTCATGCTGCCTTGTTGCTAAATGTGTGACCCTGGTGGCTGACTAATGATGTGGGTTGTGTGTTCAAGTGCAAAGCAAGTCTGGACTGGATGGAGCAAATCTATTGCCAGGTACTGCACTGTTGCACATGAACACCTCTCCTGGTACCTGGCTGCTCCTGAAAGTCTTTGCCAAAGCCACACACAGTAATGTTTTGCACCTGGGCTTACGCTCCAAGCATGTGTCATTTTTCTGACAAGATCATAATTACTTTTCAGTGCTGCCCCTTCTCTTATTTACAAATCATAGCATTAGGAGTGTAGCTTGATGCACTGTACTCTTTGGAAGTAAAAATAACAGTGATGTGGTTACTAATGAAGAAAAACGTGAATTCTGCTTACCTTTGGACAGAGATTTTAAAGTGTATGTTTTTTTTTTTTTTTTCCTCCTGAATTATATTCATCAAGTTCTGCCTGTGATTTTAGGAAACTTACAGATCAGTTTTTTTCCGACTTGCACTATTTTTCATTTAATGTTATGTTATATTCTATAGCTCTTTTTTTTTTTTTATCTAAGGAAAAAACCCTAACTTGTCACTACCTTAATTCCATACTAGAAAACAGTTGTGCTATTCATAATGTCCTGTGTTGAATGAAAATTACATATCTTTTATCAAAACCTGTACTGATTGCTTAATTAAAATGCTGCCAGTGAAATTTCAAGTGTCGTTTGAATAGAATTAGTAAGGAGCTAGCCAAGCAGTTGAAAATAACTTTGCTTGTATATAAATATAAGGAATATATACAAGTCAAAACTCAAAACCTGTCCTATAATGTAATATAGTAGAGATTGCTTGAAAACAGTTGTCTCTAAATGTAACAGATGCTTTGATTCCTTGTTTAGATAAATACGTACGTGAAAGCGTATTATGAATATTTTGGCCATGGTCTTTTTTCCTAACAGCTGTTGCTCAAAACACATAAACTGTTTGTGGAAGCAGTGTAATGCGAGATTTTGTGTTGCTGGTTCTAGAAATTTCTCTAAAAGGGATGTCTAAAGAGCTACCTCTTCTGGATGTCATAAACACTTCCTAGCTCTAAAGGTGTAGATCAACGAGTTACTCTTCCCAAGGCTTGCTCCTTCTTTTAGATGTATGCTATGCCATTCCCACATTAATGGGTACCAATCCCAAAATAAGCTCAAAAGTCAGTTAGTTATTTGAATAGGAACAACAGCTGACTACAGATGCATGCTCATGAAACCTGTTTGCCAGAGGAATCGTTCCTCTGCTGTTCCTCACCTTTCCCAGCAATGTGTAGAATGTGCAATGTGTATTATTCTCACCTGAGCTGCAATTAAATTGCTTCTTTTATAAATTTGGTCTACTGAAGCGCTGGAAACAGTTTTCTTTTTCCTACTCTTTTAAAACTAGCCATAAATGAATAAATCCGAAGATTCTGAACTACAACAACAGCTACTGAAATCAATGAGGTTCTGTAATTCTGAAGGATAATAATTGGCTTTGATCTTTGTAGTATAATTTTCAAAAATTATTTGCAGATGGAGTAGGGTAAAGTATATACAGTATTTCTCACGGGATTGAGGGGAAAATGCAGTGAAGACATGCTGTAATCTCCAGGCATGTGTATAATGCCAGGAAACAGATTACAGTGGTTTCTAGTTTAGCCTTATTATGTGCCTTCGGGGAAGTCACGGAACATGTGCACTTGCTTCCTGTATTGCAGAGATAGCACTGAGTTACCTCTCTGGAGGGTGTTGGTGTAGGTAGCATGTACACAGGCCTCTGCATAAATTAAGTCCTGGAACTGTTTTCTTATCTATCTTTCTTTTTTTTTTTTTTTTCCCCCTTCTTTTTTCTCTCCACTCATCACAGCAGGTCTTGCTTGCAGTGACATAAAATTGTGTAATAAACCAAACACAATAAAAATTTAATAGGGAATTAAATTAGACTTCTAGATATTGTTACCTTTGTTTACTATATTCCATTAGTTGGAGCTCAAAGAGGGGGGGGGAAAGATTGTGTATTCCTTTACGATTGGAAAAAAAGGAAATGTTTTTAAAAACACATTCTGTACCTTTACTTAGGTGTTTGGTTCTTTATTTAATTAGTCTTTAAGAAAATTTGAATGTAGTGCAGGAATGAAAAAGAGACTCTGAAATTGCAAAGTGAAATTACTACATGACTTATTTTTCTGTCTTAAAAGTTTTAATATATATTGAACTGGTTATTTGTTACTATTCCTAGCTCCTTATTGCTTGCTTGGTAGTTATATGAACTTTTTCTTAATCTATTATTATTTTGTGTATTTGCTTTCCTGTAATTGATTCATACACTTCTTATGTCTTTGAGGTTCTCTAAGGTTGTACAGTTATGCTCTCTCTCATTTCATCTGTCATCTGCTGCCTGCGGTTAGAGAGAATTTGTCCAGGTCAGTTTCAGTATGCAAGCAGTAAAAAAATAATTAAAATAAATCTATTTGCATAAGAAGCTTTTGATTACTCAAAGCTTATAATGAAATTGTGCTGTTCTATGGTATTTCAAATGCCACCTTTCGGTGATACTGAAGATTGCAAGCAATTTCTGATATAATGAGTGCAGGTATTATAAATAATGCAAAAGATTTTAATACCATGTAGCATATAATAGAGCATAAATAATTGGTTTTCTCCTGCTTAGTGGTTTATGCTGAGTAACTTGATTTGTTTCAATCTTCAACATAAAACTGTGTTCTGGTCTTCTCCCAAAATGAGGCATTGTTTAAAAAGTAATTGATTTAGTCTTGTAATTTTTACTTAAACTCAATTTCCTGTGGCTTTCAGAAATCTGCTTGCAAGGTCTGTTCACATAGGTGCTGGGCAATGTCTTTGTGTTTCATTAGGCTACAGCCTTCCATCCGCTTCATAAAACAACACTCAAGGAGGAGCTGTGTGGCTGAAAGTGAGCTCTGTTCAGATTCCCATGTGACATTAGGCACAATCAGCAGGGTATTCCTGCTCCTGCACAGGACCCTCTGGAAGTTCACCCAAAAGATGCCTTACAAATTTCCAGTATTTCCTTTGTTTTGATGATGATAATACCTTAATTTTACTATTTTCTGCTTTCTTTTTTTAAAGTAAAAAGACTATTTTCTGAGAGAGGAAATGTTCACTAGTTTTTTCAAACTTGACAAATAGTGTTCTTCTGGAGAAAGACTAAGGCATCATCTAATTTTTCACTTTTTTTCCCCCCAGTGGCAAAGGGTGAGTGGTAAGGTTTTAAGATCAATTATTATGCTTTGAATTTTTAGTTTACATTATTGCTTTGTTAGCCTTTGTAAGCAGCTGGGAAAAATAACTCCATTGAAAAAAACTAAGTGGTGTTTTTTTGTTGTTGTTGTTTTGTGGTTTGTTTTTTTTTTCTTTTGGAAGAAGAAAAAAATGTGATTATTAGATAAAATTATTTGCCTTTTCTTGTGTCAGATAAAGCCCCTTCAGGAATAATAATCTACTCACTACATATAATATGTTGTATTATGGCTAAAAGAAGGGAAAAGCTACATCTCATTCTTTCTGTTGTCTAGGACAATGCATTAAAACATGTGGATCTTTTCTTACTCTTATGGATAAGAATGGAGTTTCGTTTTTTTATTAGAGAATAGCACTGGACGATATTATTGAGCTCTCGTACCACTGAGATGCAATATCAAAAACTTTTGTTAAAATATTTTAAAGCATTAAGCTCAGGAAAGACTTGCTGCTAATTTTAGTAGTCCAAACTTATTTTCTACATGACTGAATCCAGAGATTAAGTTTCAGTCTATTACTTTAAAATAAGATTGGGGCTGAAGAACATGCAGAGTTTTAGAGACAAGATTTTACCTTTATCAAGCTAAGCACCTCTGTAGTACATATTGTGACCTGAAGTAGAATAATTTTGAATGTGCAGAGTTTTCCAATTATTTTTTTTTTGTACTAGACTTTTTTATGATATCCTCAAAGAGAGAGAAAAGAGAATAATGCATCTTTTCTTTTATCCATTCTGATTTTCTGTTAAAAGGCATTTTTAAACTGCAGGACGTATTTATAGCTTTTGTGGCTTCCTTTGTAATTTTGATTGTACTTTGAGTTATTTTGCTCCTAATGCAAACGTCTGTTTGACCCAAGAGCTCTCCTAGACTGTTGTGATTTCTGCAGGCTTTATTCTCTGCATAAAGGTAACTAGACTAACTTGTGCTAGGAACAAAAGAGTAAGAATCCTATTTGTCATTGTTAGGCATCCATGTGCCTTGCTGGTTACTCAGCCTACGTGTGGACATATTAGTTTGCATAGAAGTGAAAGAAGGAAAAGAAAGCTTAGCTGGATTGTAGACAATTTTTCCTGTACTCATATATATATTCCTAAAGTAACATGATAGGAATATCCTGATCTTTGCTTCCTTAGGATTTTTTGCATGGTGATATGTATTTACAATCCCTTATTATTTTTTTTTTTTGAATGGACTTGCTGAACTACTGTTAGTCTTGGGCTGACCTGACAGATTTAATATCCTGCCTTTTCCCAGTCGTCAACTGCTGTGTCCAGACTGTAAAATGGGATTTAATTTTGGAAACTGTGATGAAAAGTAAAATGGGCTGAAAGGGTTCTTCTTTCAAGCCTTAATATTTCACTGTTGTAAATACAAGAAAAGCAACTTGTCTGTTGGGGATTCTTTATTTTGCAAGATAGGAGCTTAATTTCCCCTTAGTCCTCATGGACAATGTGAGCAAATCAGTTTTAATAATGAGAAGTTCCTCACTGTCTGGCTAACTCCTAGCTTTTACAAACATTTAAACTTTGTTTTTATATAAAGAAAGATGAATGCATCCTCTGCTCTCTTCTCTCAGTCCACAAGTGTTTGGTATAAGAAAGGCTACAAGTGACCCAGGAAACTTGCAAATACTTCTGAAAAGCGAGATCTTCCTTTTGTGATTTACAGTGGTGTCCTAAAACTAAAGATTATCCCATTTCATGACAGTTTGGATTTTTATTTGGTTTGTGCAAGTAATGTGAATTGTTACTGGAGTCTGAATATGTTTGTCTGGATGATGCAACTGTATGATGGTGACTTAGCCCTGTAAAATAACTTTCAGAGTCTACCCATTCTGTTTAGTAGCCTTAGATGCTTGTCATTCTTGACTTCTGCTGGCATGACAAAGGGCAGGCTGTTTTTAGGCTATCTCCATAGCAATGTGGTTGCAGCAAGAGTCAAAGCTTGCAGGACTGTGAGCAGAGCACCTCTGCAGCTTGTTGCAACCCTGGGAGAGGTGTGGTGGTACCCACTGGCGCTGCAGAAATGGGAAATAACCCTTCACCCTGCTGTGCTGCACTGATGTGAGAGCATGGTATAACCAGAGTTCACCTAGCACTGGAAATACAGCACAGAACTAGCATTTTTTACTTAAAGGAGGAAAAGCTGGAAAGTGATAAAACCTTCTGCAGGCCTTTGGCTCTCATTTCAACAACATCACAAAACAAAGTTGTGAAACAAACACCAGTGGAAAGAGAAATTAAAAGTAAGATGATAAACAAAAAAATGATTGCAAAAGAAATTTTCCAGAGGCAGCTTGTACCACAACTAGTATGATGTCTTGAGCTGAGGATTTTGAGCAGATTGTGCTGTGGTGGGTACCTGTGAGAGCAGAGAGAGGCTGTGAAGGGCTGTCTGTGAGGATTAGTTGAGAGGCAGACCTTGGGGTTTACTTATTTGTTTGTTATATTTTATTTAAAAACTAATCTGGGGAGGTAAAATACCACAATTTGCTGGTGTGTAAAGCTAGGGAGGTACTGTTAGTGGGAAGAATTAGATGATCATTCATGAAGAACTGGGTTACCTGAAGAACCTGGGAGTTGAACCAGAGTGATACGGGAGGAGTGTCTACCAGTAAGGTAGTGTAGTTTGGAAAATGACAAGGTGCAAAGGTATTAACTATTGTCAGCTCATTCATTGTCCAAATATATCTACACGTCTTCTGAAGTACTAACAGTTAGAAAGTCTGTGTGAGGTTTCATAAACGCGGTTTTGCAAGACAAGGACTTCTGCAGACTTCCCTGGTGCTAAAGGTCAGAAGGCGGAAGGACTCTGTGCTTTCTGGGGTTAATATTCCCTGCAGCTGGAACTGATGGCTTCTGTCCCACTCTCTCCAAAATTAGCCCCTAAATCTGTTACAGATTATTTTGAATATGCTACCAGGCAGTTTTCTTAGCTCCTCAGGGCACAACCCCTTCCACGGGAGTTTATGTACATAGAAAAGAAAAAACAGAAACCCAAAACCTGGAAGCAGAGTGAAAGAGAGAACACCTACAGGTCCTGGCTGTAGTCTGTATAAGTAAGCAGGAAACAAATGTCTTGTCTTATTCTTCAGCATCTTTCTGTGGAGTAGGTCAGTTTAGCAGTATGATAATTCAAACTGAGTATAGCCATAAGCTGTCCTTTGAACAAAATGATTTTCCTTTTACTTCAATTCTAATTCAGAGTTTTTGTGATGAGTTTTGAATACAAGAGTGGTAAAAAAAATTACCATGCAAATGGAAAATTAAAATAAGAATTAGCTATACCTATATTTTAATACCTGCTACTTTAAATAGCACCTTTCAGCTTCTGTAAGTTATATAAACATTAAATTGTCTTTATTGTGCCCCAGAGAGATAAGTGTTATTAGCTTGATAAACAATAGTATTAAGTAAATTATTTCTCATTTTTCCTCCTCACTGTTTTCATTATATTGCATGTCTGAAAATTATTCCTGTTATGCAGCTTTTATTTCCTCATAAAATGATTATAAAACCCTGAAACAAATTTATAATTAATTATGCAAGCTGTATTTTATTTAATCCCATTCCCTGTTTGACTAGAATGCCTTTATTCCTCCTGATACATTAGGTAAAGCATTGATTTCTTACGGTCTCAATATTATGGGAATAACAACTGCAGTAAATTGCAGCTTGCAAAAAAAAAACACAAAAAAAACCCAACCAAACAAGAACCCCCCCAAAAAAACACAACCCCAAAACACTCCCAACAATGGAACAAACACATTTTGAGAGCTCTCTGTTTAAAAAACCAAACCAAACAAAAAAAAAAAGGATTATATTCTTCCCTCCTTATGAAGCTTCAGTCCCAGTCCCTTTAATCTTTCAAATTATGTTTTTCTTCTGTTTTGAAATTTAGATTTTCATGATGACTTGGTGAGTCACCCATCCATCCACTTCCCTTTCATCCACCCTGGAGTTTGCTCTGTCAGTCTCTTAGTATTTCTGTGTTACTGGGCAAAGAGGTAGCCTCTAGGAAACAGCATTTTCAGTTACATGATGAGTGTGGCTTCTTCAGTCATTAACATCATGGAACCCCTAATGGACAAGCTCTGGCAGGAAAAAAAAATAATCCTTCACATCTTTATACCCAAAGCATTAGGATACAAATGGTGTTTACCTACTGGAGTGGTATTGTGGATGCCTAGACCTGTAACATCAGGCAAGATTTACAGCAGCGTTAGTCTTTGCAATATATTTACAGTTGTCTTTCAAACTTAAGATAATCGACTAGGTAGATGTGTAAGAGGCTGTTCCATAGTCTTGGTTAAATGAAATCGTCTTAGTCCAGGGGTCTGCTATAAATTCAGGCTAAGGTTATAGGCTTCTTCCTTTTAAAATGGCTGTTTCTGAAATGCCTGGCTGCTATTACAATTGCCTGAGTTTCTCAAGGGAGCTGGATATAAACATCTGCCCAACAACTTCCTGGCCCTTCACTTTTCTCCCATCTTCGCCCCCCCCCAACTTTTTCATAAGTTATTTTATGTATTGAATTCTTGGGCTGAATTACCAAGTAGTCTCCACCCTCCCCACCCCCTGCCATCTATATTTAGACCAATCTGAGCTAAGCCATCTTGCCACGATGGCTAAAATATGAGTCCTTGTCTTCATGACTTCCCTGAGCCGCATAGGCGTGTAACCTGGATAATCATGATGATACCCTGTCAGGCAGTTTGCAGAAAGTCCACAATACTCAGCACTTCCCATGTTGGCTGCAGGCTTTCTAGCAGCCATTTCCTCTTGATCACCTGCAATCTTGCAACCGTACCCTTGCTAACAGTGTTCATGCACGTGGGCGTGAGGCCTTGGGCAGTAACTTCTCAGAGTTTGTGAAGGGCATTAAATACAATTTTTCTCTGCATCATTCTGACCTGAATGCTGCTGCGTATTTTATCTCTGCTGCATTAGGAGACTGCTGAGTTTTATCTTCTCAGTAGGAACCTGAAAAACAATATTCTTCAGTTTATTGATGTGCTGCTACTATGAAAAGTAGTTAAATTGGTTAAACAGTTTTAAGCAGCAGATAAGAAAATCCTGGACCTCGAGGAGAAAATGTGTAGCAGAGAATATGTGAGCCATTATTAGGATACAGAGAGATAGATAGAACAATTCAGGATTAGAGAGACAATATTTAAGATGGAAAATAATAGAACTAGGAATAAGCATAATGCTTTTTAATTTTAGCGGGAAAGATAGGCATCTGTAATAGTGTCTATTAATGGATTGCTGAAGCCAACATTTTAACTTTCTTTGGAGGTATGGAAAATTCTTCTCCTCATTAAAGGCTTGTTTACAGATTGCTTATGAATCTTAGAGGATTTTAAATATGTGAAGCATCTTCTTCTGTTGCTACAACAGTGACGTTAGGCAATGTCTACCTTAGCACAAAGGGTGGCCCAGCAGCCAAATCTGTAGGACAAAACTCATCAAAGGAGGCTTCCTCTGGATTAGTTCCAGACCGTACTGAACCTACCTGATGGGGATGTGCTCTTGAAAAACGCCCTTTTTATCCATTTGATTGAGCTCACTTTCTCTGAATGCTCTGAGATACATGAACCAAACCATGGCAAGGGCAGACGTGGGGGCTACTTGATGTAGTTGTCTACTATTGAGAACAGCATTGAGACCTGCTTCGTGTGCTTTCATTCTTGTTTCTGCTCCCCACAAGTCATACAAGCATTTATTGGTGTATTTTTAATCCCCCTCAGTGTCATATCTGAGTGTAACTTTCTCTTTTAATGGCATCACTTCAAGATTGGCTTACATCAGCAACTTTGTGCATGGGAATCCACATATATAACTCTCATTGATAAGCTCTTTAGCACAGGGATATTTGTTATCTTTTTACTCACATAACTTACGTATTTCTTGAATAGCAAGTGCTAAACAACATGAAATGAAGTATAAAGGTATATCTATATAACTGCTATTATAGTCTGGATGGATCATCTTGAAAGATCTTGATTTTTGCATCCATGGGCAGCAAAACAAAACCAATACCACTGAAGCTTTAAAGCTGTGTTTAAGCACTTAAAGCAATCAATGAGAAGTAGGTTCTAGATGCTGTCGTAGATTCCACTCAGCAGTGTTAGGTGCCAAAAATACTTTGCTCATACAAAAGTTCCTGGCCATAAGCACACTTGGCCACAATTTTAGATGGAATTTGGTAAGATGCCTTATAGAACTTACTAATGTTACAAAGAGATTACCTGCAAGACTTTCCCTTTGACATGGAAGCTAATGCTCAGATTTCTGAAGTATTAAGTGTCCTGAGTACCTTTGTGGTATTTTACAGAATCCGTCTTCATGCCTTCCTTTGGAAAAGCACCTTTTAAGCACTCCATCCCTTGTATCTGTGGAACTCTTAAAAGCAGAATTACCATCGTATCCTTGAGCTTGGTTGTGTTCTTTTCAGTTCGACTATTGAATGCAACCCTATGCAATAATAAAATGTGTATGTATGACTATTCTTATCTGAAAACCTGTAAATGTCACTGGTCTTCTGCTCAAACAGAAGTATCTTTTTCCACTATCTTTATTGGAACTAGTAGGTGATGGAATTCATTGCTGAGGGAAAGGCACTCAGCAGGCACAGAAATGTGTGCAAGGATTAACTAAAATAGCAGGTAGGCTGTGCTGTGGTGGGGTCACGTTTTAGCCATACTTCCTTTATTTACCATCTCATTTCCCTACCAATTTATTTCTGGATTTTGGGGAAAGAAAGGATCAAAATACTTTTGTTTCTCGGCTATGATGTCTTGGACAGCGGAGAGGAGGTGGCTGCACCTTACCTCTAGAGCAGCCAAGTGCCAGAGGCCACTTTTAGTCAGGACACCCTGGTCCTCCAGAGACCTCTGGGGTTCTAGGACCCCTGAGATGTCAGTAGTCAGTGCCACCTGGAGGCCCATGGTCCCCTCTATGGGCATAGAGGCTATGGCAGACCTGCAAGCAGGAGTTGGGGAATATCTGGGGGATGTTGTGACTCCCCCCAATGCACAGGCAGGACATGGAAGGGGAACATGCTTAGAACAGCTCTACTGAGCTGGACTGCAGCATTAGTGTCTTTACAGGAAATTACTAAGGGATGAATTTGTAAACCTTCCAGTTTGATGGAAAAGATTTGGAGACAGCTGAATGCTGTTTCCAAGCAGGAATGAACTTTTGAACCTTTCACTAATTGTCTTAAGTAATGTATTTTTCTTGATACTTATCTGTTAGATTGTCTATGGGGACTGTTTTGTGGGTTGTTTTTTTTTTTCCCAAGTCAATTAGTTAAACCATTATTTATATGGTTAATTTTATCTTTTTGTATAATGTTTTGGAGGGGAAATACCTAACAATAAGTGAAGAATTCTTTTAAAGACTTAAGCTACCACGAATAACAGAAAATATATTGCTGCCTCCTTTATGTTGGTTTCTTGATATATTCTAGGAAGGTCATTAACTTTAGCTCTAAATTTATGTTCTCCAGAATTGTTTCTGCTGATACAGTTTCTCTGAGCTGTATTGTAGTGCTGTAGCTAGGTTTTCCTTTTAACATCAGCCCATGTATAAGGTTATGTGGAGGTGATTAGACCAAAAATTGGCATTTCAACTGGAGCACTTCATTTAATTCACCAGGATATTTTCATATGGACTTTTTTTTTTTTTTCTGAAAAGATTATTTTAACTTGTATATGTATGTAGAACACAAGGCATTAACTCCAAAGAATGCAGGAATCCCCCAAAACAACCCCTCCCCCCAGCATTTCAGATTAAAAATTAAAAATGTAAACCTTTTTTTCATAAAATCTCTTTTTATTCATTACTTGATAATTCTACTCAGTTGTATTATTTAATCCTTTAGTTGTTGAATTGAACAATTTAGTTGCAGTTTGTGGCAACCATATATTACCTATTTTATAAGTAAATATGAAATTCATTCTTTGTAAGACAAAAGAGATAGTGAAAATAACTATCTCATTCATGTTACATCACCCCTTCACCTGCTGATGCCATGAAAAACATGTCACAGCTTTTGAATCACCTTTCTTCACATTCTTTAACAAGTGAAAGTACTGAAAGGGAGGCAAGACCATGTTAAAATGATGTGAGATCCCTGAGAAAGTTTTAGAGAGCATGCCCTAAATTATTGGTGAAAACTGAAAGCAGCAAGTGTTTCTGTTGTGTCTCCTAGGAGCTAACTCCATGTCTCCAGTCTTGTTTCATCCCTCAGCACCAAGTCAATGCCCCTCAGCTTTCTCCATCCGTCTCATTGCTGGCTCTTGTACCAGTGCTCTCTTCTCTGTGCCCTCCCCAGGGGGAGCATAGGGAGGGTGCCTTTTGCAGTAGCAAGTGCCTCTGAATCCAGGGGGTATGCAGTAACAGCCATCTCCAGGCTCCTGTAGGAAAGGAAACCCATTCAAGAAGAATGATGGGTCTTGCTGGTAGTGTGTGCTTTTCTGGTGTCTCTTGCTGCATGTTCTGCAACACGTGATGTTGGAGGGACATGGCCAAGTGGCTTAAATTTGTTGGGCCCCAAAATCTCTTGAAATGTGAAGAATCTAAGCAGTTTCATGGCATGGTAGCGCAGAAGGCTATTTGGTTATAGAAAACATAATGAAAATGGGAATTTTGTTTATTACTCTAATGGTAAGAAGAACAGAGAACAACTTTTTAAAGTGAACCTTGGTATTCTTTTTTTTCATGGAAAAAGAGGCTTCAAGGTTGTCGTGGTTTAACCCCAGCCAGTAACTAGGACCACACACGTTACCCGCTCACTTCCCCAGTACCCTTAGTAGAGTAGAAAAGGGGAAAAAAAATCTCATGGGTTGAGATAAAGACAGTTTAATAGAACAATAATGAAACAGGAAAATAACAATAATAATTGTGGATGAATAGTCATCATAAATAAAGCTAAACAACACAAGTAGCTCTTACCACCTGATGATCAGTTGCCCAGTCTATCCCAAGCAGTGACCAAAAATTCCTATGCCCAGCCAACCCCCACTTCTATACTGAACATGGTGTCTGTGGTATGGAATATTCCTTTGGCCAGCTTGTTTTGTCTGTGCTCCCACTCAGCTTCTATGGGAAGCTGAAACAGTCCTTGATTAATGTAAAAGTCACTTAGTAAGAACTAAAACAATATGTGTTTGTGTTACTGACTTTCTACTCATACTAAATCCAAAACGCAGCAGCTACTAAATGGAAAATCAGCTCCTTCTCAGCTGAAACCAGGACGGTGCTTTAAAAGAGAAAAGTTACCTTGTTTTGAGGGTCCTCCGATCACTATTCAGAAAAGTATTTAAGGAACCTAATCATAAAATCATTTAGGTTGGGAGAGACTTCTTCTTCTTTTTTTTTTTTTTTTTTCCCCTGTAGATTATATATAAAGAGAAGAATTATGTGGGGATGGGGGGGCTGAAACCCCAAAATGAAAAACATGTTCTGTTTTTTTTTGTATTGGTGAGAACGAAAATCAGCAAACTTTGAGAAACTATGCTGCTGAATGGACAGAAGCTCTGACATGGCACAAAGTTTTGGAGGCTTGAATCCCAAAAGCACTTTGTATATTACCAAAAAAAAAAAAAAAAGTACTAGTCTTAATAGAAACTAATTTAATCTAACTTTTAATAAGTAATTCTGTTCTTTGTGTGTGTTAGCTGTCTAGCTGTTTTCATTTAAGGGACTAGTCATAATTGGATTTTATTTTTTAACTTCTGAGTTATTGCTTCTAAATCAATACAGGTTGGTGATAGCCTGAAATAACTGCATTCTCATATCTACTCACGCTCCTGCTTTATGCAGCAGCATGTGATGTGTTTTGTGTGCCCTGTATAATTGACTCATTCCTTTTGTAGCTCCTGCCCTCGTAGTAGAAGCAGTGGTGCAGGGCTTGGGGAGCCTGCCCCTTGCCATTGCATACAGGCAGCATGTGCATTTCTGGCACGGCCAAACAATGCTGTGCTGAAAGTAACCCCCCTGCAGTCACGGGTGCCAGCTTGATGGGGCATGGATCTGCCTTGTCCACAGCTCCCCAAGAGATTCCCCTGCCCACACCTGCTTGCATTAGCAGGAGAAAGCTTCCCAGCCTCTTCTCTTCTGCATATTTCTTGAAATTTATTGCCTTACCTGGGTTTAAGTTTTCTAAATTCTAAGTTTATCTACTGAAGTAAATAATCTGTCCTGACTGCTCCATCATTCTCCCACCTCCTTCCTTTGATAACAGCAAGGCAAAACAACTTTGATTGGATAATGTTAGAGTTTTGAGCAGATTATATTTAACTGAAGAGGTAGTCAAGATGAATGGATGAATCACTGGAGGTGAAATAGTAAAGGTGACATCTAGGTCATCTGTTTCTTTTCCCTTATTATTCTCTATTACTTGTTTTATTATACCTTGTCCAATCTGAAATCTTGCTCCTAACTATATCATATGCAAAAGAAATTTATTTTTGCTTTCATCAAAGTGTCCTAATTATTTGGAACATGTTATACTCTGTGCAGCAAGTTTTAACACTGATGGAAACTGCAAAGGCAGGGAGAAAATGTTTGAGTGGATGGTGCTGCAGGTTGCTTCATTCTCCAGCCACTTTCCATAGCTTAAGGAATGTAGTAACCTGCAATTTAATCCATGGAACATGTCTTTGCTAGTCTCTCCCCCGTGCTTCCTCACAGTGGTTTGAGGTAGTCTGTCTCCCTAGAGACTTTGAAAAATACATATTTTAAAGCACATCAATCAAATAAGCTGGGCATAAACTGAAGATCTGTGGGTTTGATCTGCAATAAAACCTCCTCAAGCTTATGGTGTCACACGAACAAATGGGGCATGGGGGTTATTTATCATCTTTTCTGTATTGGTACTTGAGGCTTAAGATGCAGCTGCAGACTAAGTCTAGATTTAGTCCTTTTTGAAAATTCACTGCAGTCAGTAGAAATGAAATATGGTAAGAGTTGCTTCTCTGGTTGCCCATTAAACACAGGTGGCATGCACATAACACTGGTCTACTGACCAGGTACCTGCTCCTCTGGTGCTGTTACTTTATGCTGTCCTGGAGCTTACCATTAGGGACAGGCTGCAGCAAGGCCTCTCCTTGTGTAGGAGATTCGTAAGCAAAAATAAAAATGTGCCCAGCTGGTGTTCTAGGGCCTGTTCTATGGAGTTGTTAATGCAAGGATGGGTGGAGCAATAGCATACCTGTCATAAATATCAAAGTTACTAATCACAGAGCAAAGGGACTTGTGTCTGGGAATGCAGTAAGTGCTTGTGTCGCTTAGCCTATTTTACCTCTCTGGTGGATAATAGCTGGGTATAATATATGGATGCATTTCTGTACCTGCACTGCTGGGTTTTTAAAGTTTATTTCTGTTATTTTTTACTAGACTTCCCTTGCCCCTTGCATGGTGCATCATCACCTTGCCAGTTCGGCAAGAACCAATTATTTTACTGTGGTAAAAGCATTTAAGATGTAACCACCTATAGCACTTCTCAGAATATGGCTAGTGAACGTAAACAACAGTGATCAAGAAATTCAGAGGGGTTGGAATTCCTTGGGTTTGTTTGTTTTTAATATTGAATCTGCTACTGGCTATAAAATAAATAGAAACTACTATCCAGTTCTTTCCATACATTAATGTGGGTGACTGATCTCAAAATAATGGAATACCTTCTTGAGCAGTTTCAGTTCACAACTGCAGAAATTTCACAGTGCCTTTTCCTTGTTTGGTTTTGGAAAGTATATCTTATGTGCAAACTTTCAGATTATATTAATACTAAATGGAATAGATTAGTATACCACCACCACCGCCCACCATTCCCCAGCAGATCTTCTGAAGTAATTTGGAACGACTGTTAATGTTTTGATCTTCTGTGGTATTTATTATTATAGGGTCTCAATTCATTCCACAAATACTAAAAAAATAGTTGTTTCCCTCCAGCCTCCTTGAGAGGCAGGCAGCTGTTTCTACAGTCTCTGTTACTGACAGTCTAGCTGAAGCTCAGAGAGAGAGAGAGAGAGGTCATTTTCTTAAAGAGTGTGCTATGAAATCAGAATTAGATTGTGGGCAGAATCTAGCGGTCTTACCTGTAAGTATAGTTCAAACTAATCTCTTCTTTTTCTGTACATGGTTCTCTAATAGTAAGTACTTTGCTTCATAGATACCTGGTCATGTATACGTGCTCACGTTCCATCATGTATTTATTTCTCCATACTGCTGAAATAGTCTGTGTTCATTCTGCATCTCAGAATTTATCAGGGCTACCCTTTGGGTGGTACCCCCCACACCCCCCCTTCTTGCCCATAACTAATCTCTCTAATCTTCTGCCTGTATTTTACATACTAACCACATCTATCAATCCTTTATTCTAAGAATGCTGCTAACTAAAATCTCATAAGAGAAGAATGAAAGACTGACTTCTGTGTTAAACCAATACACAGTTAGTGGTCTGGTTTCCTTCCAAAGCCACTGGGTTGACTCTTCAACATTAATTCATTTGAGTTTTCCAGACTGATGTTTTCAATGAAGGATATTTCCTGATTGTATTAAGCTTTTCAGACTTAGTGTTACCCTGCAGTTGTGCATAATGTTGTGATAGATCCTGGACACTGAAGATACTGCTCTAAAAATAAATGAAAATGAAAAGTAAATACCTTCATGTGACACCTGGCAAATATGTGGAGGGGGGGTCCTGGAGAGAAACCATTGCTGACAGGATAGCATTGTTCTATCAGCCAGACAGATGTGAGGAGTTTGGGACTTGCTTACAAGCTAATTATTGTTCGTTATCATGTTGAATTACCAAAATGTCAGATGTATTAGAAAGGTGCTGTGACATTGCCCTGGGCATTTTCCTTAGTAGTTCCTCAGTAACAATGGAGAAAATACTCGTTTGGGTTATATTGGGTTGGACAAGGTTTTCACAGGTTTTGTACTTGCAGTTGAAAGTGTAGCATAAATGAATTTCATGAAACAAGATGATGAAGTCTGTTCGATTTACTGTGGCTGATAAGGATTTCAAGTTATTGTCTTCCTTCACCAACTTTGTCAGATTTCTGATGTTTTTCCTTCCTTTGTGGTCTGTAAGTCTTGTGTAGAATTTGTAACCTTGATCAGATTGGTCTTCAAGTTTGTGCTTTGAATTTAGCGCTGTGCTCCATTTGAGTAGTGCGCTATTTATTGCAAATACAGTGTGTTTCTAACAGAAGAGCATATTAATATTGATTGAAACCTCCAGCAGCTTGTTTTATGTGCTTCACAGGCATTTAGTTCCGTATTCACTTTCTACATGACAATTAAAATCACTTTCATTTATATCTTTCGAATTAATCACGTACATTGCAAGTGATTGGGAATTTACCTGGCTCAGCATGGCAGTGCTTCCTGGCTTTCAGATTGTCATACCTGCAGCCTAAGAACTTGGTAAAAGGGAGTAAAGTATCTCCATGCAGCCATTTGAAACATGCAAGATTTCTGAACTTGAAAAATTGGAAGAAGATTATATATTCCTTATGATGTGAAATGTACTTTGAAGTGTAAACTGTCCAGGAAAATACTTAACAGTAGCACATTTTTGACTTGCCTCTTACATAACTATTTGAAATACATATGTGAAGTAATAGGGCTTAATAGTTGATTGAAAAATTGATTTTCTAGCTGCTGAATTCATAAGGAAAAATGTTAACTTCGAGTTTAGAATACATAACTGAGAATCCACAGAAGTATATATTTAACTTAGCAGCAGCTGTCAAACAGGGAAAGTGAAGTTCTTTTGAATGTTGTGATGAGGTAGTAAGCATCACCATAGATTGTACTAAATAGCACTACTTTTATGTTTAGTAATTGTATGTGTCAGAAGAACAGAGAAATCTGTTAATATTTTGACTACTGGTGGTGGTTTAATGCATCTCTTTATGAAAAATAAACATTGTTTTGAAAGGGAAATACAAAATATGATGAGCTTTTGTACTCCTTTTAGTTTCATGTTAATTCTAAAATTTTAGGGAATTTTGTTTTAATTCTTTCAGTTGGCTTTAAGAGTCAGGGACTTTATTGTTTCTCTTAACATTGGACACCTCATGTTTTGTCCAGAGGAAACTCTTCAAGTTGCTGTTTCCATTTGTCAATAAGAATAAGATGACTTACAGAAAGATTAGCATTGCTTTAAAAACTCACTTATCAAAGTTTTGGGGAAAAAGCATGTGTACCATAGCAGAAAGCTTTGGATATTTGCAAGCATCTACTCCTGAGAAAAGATCTTTAGGATCAAGGCTTTTGCGAAGTTGAAACCCACTGTTCCATTATAAAATCTTCTTTTTGCTCCTCTCTGTTATATGTGCTTTCTAAATTTTCCCCAACCACAGTTTACTAATTATCTATCTCCCTGTGATTGCATTCTTAGATTCTCATTTATATTGATCTTTACATCAAAGGTCTTCTCAAAACAAATATTTAGCAATGTGTTAATGAAAAGAAAAAAAAAAAAGAAAAACTCAAACAACCCAAACAAAGCCCAGTTCTATAATTAGTGATTTTTTTTTCACTGTGTATTTTTCAGTTTTGTCACTGATAACATCTGTATTTCTGAAAACTGGATTACTTCCAGTAGCAATGTATTCTGAGATTTCCTTGAAGATCTCTTCTTCGGGTTTATTTTACACTTTGTCACCCCATTTTCAGCTGTTACTAACTCACTAGGCACAGACAAATGCCAGAAGCCTCCACTTACACCCCTCCTATAGAGGAAGGTCCTTAAATATTATTGTAACTGCTGATTTCATCATTCCTGTTGTGTCCACCCCCCAATCAGACTTTATCAAGATACTTATGGAAAATATTTTGGAGGAGTGTTCAGACCAATGGTCATCATTAGTACTAATGCTTAGTATGCTCCCACCTTGCCCTTTTTGCTTGCATCTCTCTTATATGCTATACGTGTAGTCGTAAAATTCCTTTAGGACTTTTTCATGCATTTTAGGACTTTCATGCCCTTTTCAAGCATGAGGGGAACTATTTCAGGATGTCAGGAATATTCTATTATCCTATATTTCTAGATATATGTAGATTTCTAGATCCATTCTATATGTCTCTTGTATAGCCTCTTTATACACTTGTCACTTGGTACTGTAAGGGCAGGCTTATATGGTCCCTAGTTGGTACTGCTGAACCAGTGCCATGTGAAATATGGCCATGAAGTTGGGAAGTGCCATAACACCTGATCTGGTCCAGACACCAGCCCCCTGTCTGTTGTCAAATAAAACAAATGTTTCTGTTACCCAGTATCTGTGACTACTTCAGTCTTCACAGCAAATTTCTTCTCATAAAGTTGGTTTTTTTTGTCTGTCTTAAGTTATTTAAGGAGTAGCTGATGCACCAGAAGGCTGTGCTGCCATACAGAGAGACCTGGACAGACTAGAGAGTTGGGCAGAGAGGAACCTCAGGACAAGTGTAGCATCCTGCACCTGGGGAGGAACCCCATCCACCATTACAGGTTAGGGGCTGACCTGCTGGAGAGCAGCTCTGTGGAGAAAGACCTGTGAGTCTTGCTAGACATATTGACTGTGAGTCAATAATGTGCCTTTGTGGCCAAGAAGGCCAATGGTCTCCTGGGGTTCATTAAAAAAGGGCATGGCCAGCAGGTCAAGGTAGATGATCATCTTCCCCCTTTTGCCCTGGTGAGGCTGAATCTGGAGTACTATGTCCAGTGCTGAGCTCCACTGAAAGTTCAGGAAAGACTTACTGGAGAGTCTAGCAGAGGGCTACAATGATCAAGGGAATGAAGCACCTCTCTTATGAGGAAAGGCTGAGGGATTTGGGTCTCTTTAGCCTGGAGAAGACTGAGAGGGGATCTTAGCAGTGCTTATAAATATCTAAAGGGTGGGTGTTAAGAGGATGGGGCCAGACTTTGAGTGGTGCCTGGTGACAGGACAAGGCGCAGGAGGCAAAAACTGGAACACAAGACATTCCATCTCAACATGAGGAAAAATTACTCTACTTTGAGGGTAACAGAGCACTGGAACAGGCTGCCCAGAGAGGCTGTGGGGTCTCCTTCTGTGGAGATATTTAAAAACCACCTAGATACATTCCTGTCTAACCTCCTGTAGGTGATTCTGTTTTGGCAGGGATGTTGGACTAGATGGTCTCTGAAGGTTCCCTCCAATGCCTACCCTTCTGTGATTTTTCAGATGACTGCAGAAATATTACTCATACTATGGTGGACTTAGCACTTTGTTGTTTGGTTTTTTTTTAAATGCCAGACCTTAACTGCTGACAACTTTTATTTTTGTTTAGATTTTTGTTTTCTTATTTAGTGTTCATTGATGGAAAATAACAATGCTGCAGTTTTGTTCTTGGTATTTTTTGCCACTTTTCATGTGTTACGGTAGTCAGTTTGGCTATCTCATGATGAGTGCTCATTTCTCAGGTTATGAACAAAGGATTTTAGTGAAAGTATTGGATTTTAAGACAGAAAAGGTTTTGGCATAAATTCAGGAGTAAGTTAGCCAAATGAGTGGAGACAGTGAAGAAGAGATGCATAGTTTTTGTTTACAGATTTTTAGACTTCTAGAATATTTTGACCTTCCTACTTTCTTAATTCAGATGTCATGTTCAAGATTATTACTTAGTAAGCTAATAAACTAATCTTCCAAAAAAACTTGTAAAAATTCTTCCTTCAAAATTCTGGATCTTCCTACGAACTACATGTAATGCTTTATAGAAAGGGAAGAAGGCTGACAAGATGGGGTGGGGGGGAAAGAGAGAGAGTTTTATTTCATACCTTAGCCTTTCTTCAAAATTCCTTTATCTATAAAAATTACGTTTTGAAAACTCGATTTTAATATATCTGTTGACTTCTTGGCTTGGAGTTTGAATTTTTCTAATGATCAGCATATTTGTTAGGGAAAAATAGATTTTTAATAATATTTTTTTCTCCTAACCACATGAATATATTGGTTTCTTTTCATGCAGGTACTAGATTCTAATAGAGTGCTGGATGCCTTTACTCCTTTCAAAATTTAGAGGGATACCAAAAATTGGTTTTCATCGAAGTTTTTCCAGCATAAGCAACCTTAGATTACAATTCTTTTTGGTTTATTCTTGTAGGATTTCCTCTTCTTTGAACAGTGACATCGTGCCTTTTCATATAGACAAGGGTGAGAGAAGAGACTTGCACTATTTCGATAAACACATAGAATATTCCAGTCTTTTAATCCAAGCTAGGAACAACTGCACTTGTGGGCCTTCAACTTCAATGTTTCTTACCACCTGGAATGAGACAGCTGAAGGTGTTTCAAATACACATTCTGAGGATACTCCATTTACAGTACTTAAAGCACTCTTTATTTTTTCCTAAGAAAACTTTGATCCTCATTTACCAGTGATTTAGGGTGGAGGATTAAAGCCCCTTTTCTCTTCTCTGTTAACTCAGTGGCTGGGGATATTTAGTTTCAGAGAATCCTTCCAGAATGATTAGGAAATAGTTTTCTGGCAGGTTCCCTACTCTGAACTGGCAAATTTGCAATAATGTTTATTTTACAGCATTTGACAACCTGATGCCCAATTCTGTGGCTTCAGTGCTAAAGAGCTTTACTATGCAGAGAGCATATTCTCAAAATACTCTGTCCAAAAAAGAAAACCAAAAAGACCTACAACTCCCCACTGTGGAAAATCTCTATCAACAGTTGAAAATAGGAAAGCCATTCCTAAGCCATTAAAGCAAATTTATACATAGTTTTAGAAATAGCAAAGACTAGGGGAAAAAAATCCAACCAACAGAAGGGTACAAATCTTGTGGTGGTTTCCAAGAAAAGTTCAGCAGATAAAAACAAAAGGTATCTTCCTTTTCATTCCCTCTTTTTATTTTTTTTTTGGGGGGGGCGGAGGGGTGTTAAATGACCATAATGGCAGAAAATGTATTTAGATTTGCCAGCTGCTCATCCATACCGTGTGACAAAAACACTCCGGCAAAAACATGATGTGCTCTTGAAAGTGGGTAGAGGCTCTTACAAGGTGTGAAGCACGTGGTGCCGGAGGAGTTTGTGTAGCATGTTGGGGACTGTTTTGCAATGATGTGTAACTAACTTCATGCAATACGGGCTTTGTTTTTAAATTCACATGCAATCCCTTAACTACTGGAGGAACTCAATTAAAATGAAGGATTTAAACTGCACTGTATACCCTTGTACCTTAAAATAAACACTTGACAATAATAGGTAGTTGGATTGGGTGGTTAGAATTGCATGTACGAATTTTAAGCGCATATCTGAGTTGATGCTTAAGGACAGTTTATGATGCCCAACATAGTTTTAAATGGTACTTATGATAAATATTTATAAGAATGACATTTAGGAATATCTATCTGTTGCCAAAATCAGATTGTTTACTACAAAGTAGGAAATAAATTTCATGATCAGAACAGCAAAAGGCAGACATAGGAAATCTTTCATTGCTATGATTAATCATACTTCATTTTCAGTAGTATGAAGGCTGGTTTATGCTTTATATAGGCCTCCTCCTAAAGGATGACTATTTCATCAGTCAGCTTCTGCTTTTTTCTATTCTCTAGCAGTCTTCATTAAAGAAAATCTGTTGATTATTAGCAGATACATTCATGTGCTTTCCAACTTCAGGATCACTGCTCTGCTTTTCTGTGTGTTAGTGTATAATAAGTATTCCCCTCCTTTTTTTGGAGTTTTGGTTGTGGTTTTGGTGGTTTTTTTTGGTGGTTGTTTTTTTTTTTTTCCTTCAGCAGCTAATTTTTGCTTTATTGGAACAACTAAATGTTCTAGAGAATACCTTGTTTCTGGTGTTTTGCTGGATGTTCAACCAAAAGACAATTTCTGTACCTCTTCCAGTAAAAATAAAAGTGGTTTTCTGTTGTCAGAGAAACAAAGGCTTTTGTCTATTGTCAGAGAAATAAACTACTGAACCTTAACTGAAAACATGTCATCTTATTAATCCTTATCCATTGTATTAAATCCTCAATTGCCTCATTATTTCATAGTCTTTTCTGGAAAAGTATTTGGTTGAAGTTACTTCACAGTTCCTCTGTTCTTTCTGGAGATTTTGAGAACATCAACCTTATTTTGTATTTTTAGTTATTATAGTTTAGCTCATGTATAGTACAATTTGTGTATTTGTGTGGTTAAATACATAACACATTTGAGAGAGAAAATTATTGAAAACAACCTCACTTTAATTTGTGGTGTTTGATGCTTCCTGAGAAAGTAGGTGTACTGTGCTGTTGTTGTTCCTTTGCAGGAGTAATTTGCTTTATTACTCTTGAATTCTTCCTTGTTTCTCAAAGGATTCCACACTGCAGCAAGATAAAGATCATATCTATGCATGTATTTAACTGAATTGTATTCTACTTTGAAGTTAAGATGCAAAAAAATGGGCAATCTTAATGTATTTTGCCATATATCAGTAGCAGTCTGTATGTATTAATAACTCAGTCTAAGATTTCTAGGTGTTTTTTTTTAAAAGCAATTGACTGTACAGAGAGAAAACTGCAAGCTGAGTGCTCTTGCGTGTCCAAAACCAACGATTTTTGTATCTGTGCTTATGAAGTCATGCTTTTCCCTGTGGATAGAGATGTGGTATGAGTCCACAAGTCAGATGATCATAGTTGGAGGACATACGTCATTTTTACATTTAAGAGTATTACCAAAATAAGCTTTAGATGTCAACTGCACAATGTAGTTTCCTTCTCATTTGTCACACGATGATGTTTAGGAATCAATTCTTCCACACAGTTTGTAGATTCGACTGTGTTTTTTTTTCTTTCAGAAAACCTTGTTAGTCATAAACTGAAACAGATGGTTTACCTGCCTGTTATGTAAGAAGAAAGCTTCCAGGTTTTTAAGCAATTTTGATCTGCTTTTATGGAAGGGTAATAGATGCATTATGAATGATGCTCCTCCTCATTCAGATGCAGCATGTGACTCTTTCATCCACACATTGACCTCCCAAGCATCTGTCTTCCCAGGCCTCATTTTCATTGTATTTAACATACCTTAATTTGGCATCAAAACTGTTTTAATAGAAGTGACAAAGTATATTTTGTTCTCCATGAGCGTTCTTTGTTTTTTTTGTGTGAGTATACTTGCACTGACTGAGTGTGGTGGGGGAAGAGTGGGAGTTTGATTTGGTTTTGTTTAGCTCGTAAGAGTGGTGAAGTCTTCCCTGCTTCTTCCCTCTTTGGTCACTCTCTCTATACCTTAACTGTCTAGAGCAGTGAAGCAACTGATCGTTATAGACATTAATAAACCCTGCCCTTCACTTTAATAGTTAAGAGAACAGAGGACATCAGAGTTAAAGATGGAGGGGAGGGGCTCTTTGTCAGGGAGTGCAGTGATAAAATAAGGGGTAGCGGTTTTAAAGTGAAAAGACAGGAGATTTAGATATTAGGAATAAATTCTTTCCTGTGAGAGTGATGAGGCAGTGGAACAGGTTGCCTAGAGAAGTCGTGGAGGTCCCTTCCCTGCAGTTGTTCAGGGCCAGGCTGGGTGGGGCTTCGAGCAATGTGTCCCTGCTTACAGCAGGGGAGTTAGAACTCAATGATCTTTAAGGTTCCTTCTATGAATCTATGAATGCTTTCAGTAGCAAACTGCAGTGTTATTAATGTGCATACTGAAGGGTAGAACAGGATGTTCTCAGCCTAAAATAACATTGGTCAGACCTCGGCTGCTGTTTCCCACCTCTCTCATTTTTCCTTCAGTGAAATCTGGGCAGGTGAAACAACAGAAGTTAGTGGCTCCAGCTGAGCAGCTAAAACACAACCTTATATTTATTAGCTACTTCATCTTTGCTGCAAATGTGCATGAGGTTATTTTTATCTTAAGATCATCTCCTGGATGAAAACATTAGGGTAGAGAGTATAGGGACTCTTACGTGCATTCGTTGTGACTAGGACAGTGGGGTCCCAGCCTGAGAGCTGCTATTAAATGCTGCTAGTAGGTACTTGAATTATAATTCTATTGCATTCTGTGTGTTTTACATAAATTACAAAAAGTGGTAGCATTTTAAGGTTGTCTTGCTGTTTTACGGGTTTGTTTTTTTTAACAAAGTCTAAGTTTGTGTAAAGAATTTCCTTTAATTTGTATTTTTTCCACTTGTACTTAAAAATGGGGAATTGTAATAAGGCACTGCAGGATCTGAGTTAGGGTGCAATAATTTACACGTATGTTAAGAACAGTGATTAGTATAGTGCCTAGCAACACAGCAAGCATGACTTATTACACAATATTGTGTTTGCTTATTGCCTAAGTGGAAGGCAAAGCAGTTCTAACTGATTACATGTTACAGGGCTCAGTTGTAATAGTCGATTTCCCTGACATTCCTCTTGCGTTTTGTAGGAAAATACCGTGATAGTGTTATGAATCAATTACTAAGTAGTCATTAGGAGGCAATGCATATTGAATATATTAATCACTTCCATAATAAACTATATGAATACACAATAAAAGCGTGTCTGTGCTATTTGCAAATAGCTTATCGTAAGTCTAATTTTTTTCCTGTATTACTCAATTAAATCCATAAATAGGAGAGCAAGGCATCAAGGAAACTGTTTATAGGAGCTCAGGCATAACAAAACCATGGGGTTGAAAAATCCCAGCAGCCTGGAAACCAGAAACAAGTGCAGAATGAAGCACACGGTTATCCCAGTGCTCAAGACACTCAGATCCTTGTTTGGTCACCTCCGTAGGTCACTTAATGGGATCATGGGGTAACTGGTGTGTGCTAGGCCTCGGGAGACTGGTGGCTGTGCGGGGCTGGGTGCAACTCAGGCAAGGACTCATACTCAGGTAGCCCACAGAGTTGCTGGGCATCCCCCTGGGCTGAGAGGTGCTTCAGCCCAGAGATGGGCCTTGACTGGTCTTCACTGGAGCATGGAGCTGTGATCCATTTCGTATTGGTGCTGTGCTAATTTAAAAGATTGTTGGTTCAAACTCTGCCTGCTACACCTTTCTGCCTTACTGAAGGATATTCTGTAAGTGAAATTAGAACTTTTTTGTTCTCTTTTAAACCTGTTCACTCATTTTTACATATCTTGAAACAGCTTCACCATGACTAGTGAGAGCATTTTTCTTCAGAAAAATCTATCTTAACTTCAGTATGTTTTAGTTTTCTACTGTTCTCTATTGTCCAGTATGTGTACAAGAAAGACCTTCCACTTATATTTTCTTTTTCATATTAGTGACTGGACTGAAAATTTTGAGAAAAAAATCGGGAAGTACGTGAACACTTGTCCTCTTTAAGAATGCTATACATTGAAGAAGTCATGAGTTTAATCAAGATGTGTAATATATTTAACCATTATGGAGATGGAGAAATAAACCTATTAATAGCTTTCTCATTTAAAAATATACAAAGGAAACAAAACCCTGTAAACTACATTTTAGAAAAGTTATCAAATTGGCATAGAATGTGGGGAAGTAATTGCTTGGGAAATGTCATACAGCATGATGCTAATACAACCTTATATTTTACTGTATATAGTATCAAAATAATAATTTCACAGCCTGATGTCTGTGACATTTCAAAGTCCTTGAATAAATTCCTTTAATATTTAAAATCAGTAATACATGCTTATCACTTTTTTCATATGCTTCTTGCTATTCCTCCCTCTAAGAATAAAAGGAAAATGAATTATTTTCTTGAACAGTTTTTTTCTTGTCTTTGACATTAAGCCTGATAATAAGTTGTACAAATTACGTGGTAGCATAAAATATGTCTTGCAAAGTTCATGATTGAATGCACATCTCATTTTGGGGTAGGTACGCATGTATCAGGCTGTGGATACCTCACTGAATCCAGTGTGATAACTTGAACCTGCCATTCAGTAATGCAAATGAAGCTTTGTGAAAGTAGAGTGTATGTGCAAAATCTGAAAATGGGAGGAAAAAAAAAAAGAAAAAAAAAGAGCTGCCTGGAAAATGTAACAATTACTATGTACTTCTAAATGTCTCCTCGGGAACTACAGAATATTATCTCCTAATGTTCCTAATGTTTCTCGGTCACACAGGGTTATATCTGTTATAGAGCTTCCTTAGAGCAGAGACAGCCATTTAATCTGAGTTAGGCCAGAGAGTGCTTGTGTCGGTGGAGCAGCCATGGTGGCACACAGCTGTTGCTGCTGTGACTTGCTGTCTTTGTGATGGACATCATACCTACCTCCAGGCTCACCCTGGTGGTGTAGTCTGAGTCTTGTGGTGCTGACCTGCATGTAGAGGTAGGGTGGGTGGTTCTTCAGCACCCCCGGAAAACACAAGTGCAATATAACAGGGTGAGAATTGTCTGTCTCCTTCCAAATGTATAGAAATAAATGGGCTCTCCCAAAGCATTTTCTTTCAGTGGGCCCCCAGGGATTTTGCTGGTGGTTGTAGCCTCACCCACCCTTTGTAGCTACTGCAGGAAGACCAGGCTGTAAACACGTCTGCAGGCATACCCAAGGCCAGGCTGTGCTCCTCCGAAGGGATCAGCTTGAGTCGGAGCTGGAGGCAACAAAGATCTTGAACATGAATAAAAAGCTTATTGCCTGACATCAAGTCCTTTCTGTATATGTTAAGTGGGTTTTAGATTTGTAGCAGACATGCCAGAGACTGCTGAAATCAGTGGGACAAAGGATTCAAGCTTTAAGGATTCATGATCAATTTAAGTATAAACCTTCCTAAAACCCCCTAATATTTATGCACTGATAAACAGAATATTTCACTATTATCAGGGCCTTTTTGTTAAATGTATATTTTATTTGAAGTATATTTTTAAAATCAAAATGTTAAAATATGGTAGTGAATGGTTGATGGCTCCTTTTCTCATAGTATTAAGGTAGAGAAGCAAACGTCTGAGTGCCTATGGAGGCATGAAAACTATTACTCTTGCTCATACATAAGGATTGACATGACATTACTTTAAAACTGCAGGACTTCGGAAGCACCATTGAAATTCAATGGCTTATGTAGGGTGCCATAACCATGAAACTGCTATACGTGACACCTCAACTTTCAGCAATAAGCAATGAAGAATTGTGAGAACAGAGAAACACAGGAGATCTGCTGGCTAGAGCCTCCTTATGTGCAGAACATTTCATTTAAGAGACTGACTGTTATGATTGTCCACCATTGTACCATTTGCAGTATTTTCTCATGTGCATCACTTCTATGTACTTTTTGACTGCAGTTAGTGCTTTTCCAGGAGACCTGTCCTTGAAATAGAGATGGCTGATGAATCTTTCTAGGCAGCTCTTCCGAAAGCCAAAACTATACATGGAGGAAGAGAAAAAATTCAATATGCAGAAATTAATTTCTTAGAAGTGCATTTCTTAATATGTGAAATATGGTGCAAATCCTGTAACAATAGAGTAGCAGAAAAAAACCCATGATGCTATTTCCTTTGAAAGATGAATAAGTGCAGCAGCAATTTGGATATCTGTGGATTTATGTTTAATTTCATTTTTTTCATGGATGATGTGTAATGGGATTTTCTTCTGAAACACCAAGTGGATAATAGGACACAAAAAACCATAGCTATGCTTTCTTTTGTTTTAATCCAAGCAGTCATGCATTATTCAGGGAAAACCCCTACAATATTAATCTAGAAAACACAAAGCATAGCTAATACTGATTCTTTTTTATCTTGCAAGGGAAGGAATATAATTTTAACATGTTTAATTGATGCTGTTTTATATACCATGTGACCTATATATCCTGGTAATTTGGTTTTGTTCTTCAAAAAAAACCCCTTGCCTAGGGAACCACTGTGAACAAGTGAGGGCGAACAGAGAGTATTTTCAGGGCTCCTTAAAAAAATACACCACCCCAAACTCGTGTGTCTAAGAAAGGAGCCACATGTGGTCCTTGCTAGAGCATTTACCTAAATTGCCAGGAAAGAGAGTCCCTGTTCTTAAGAGTGGTTGTAGGAAAGGGTAGTCTTTTCAGTTGGGATGAAGTCAGCAGACAATATGAATGCTGAAATCTTAAGACCTGTAAAATACAATTTAATATTATTTCCAAGCAAAATTTTCTGTTATTTTAAGTAATTTATTTAAGTAAGCAAAGAAATTTTATTAATAAATAGCCCAATATTCCAGTATTTTGTTGGTGGGTGGGTTTTGTTGTTGGTTTTCTTTTTTTATGCTCTGTTTCACTTGCTAGTGAGACCTTTCAAATGCATTTTATTGTGTAAAATGGAAATTATTTCTATAATTGAGTTGTTGCTTTCCCATGTTTTGGGGATATCTTCAAGAAAGGAATGGAATTGATACTTTCAGAGATGTTGCTGCTGGTATGAATTTCAATTCCATCCCCAAACCATATCTAAGGAAAGCCAGGAAGAGTTACTTTTGTGCGCCCATGAAAAATGCTAGATTATGTAAGAGTACAGGAACCATGTTTGAAGTATAAAAAAAAATGCCCAGTGTAAAATTGACTGCACAGAAGTGGGTCATTACAGTTCTCAGTAAAACTTGTTAACCTGGGTGGAAGTAAAAAGAGCTAAGATGTGTCATACGGTGATGGGGGAGCACTGAAAGGGTGTCCTGCTGTGAATGGTGTATTGCAGACAAATGTATTGATATTTGCTATATATACCACATATAATCATAGACTCACAGAATGGTTAGAGTTGAAAGGGACCTTAAAGATCATGGAGTTCCAATCCCCCTGCCATGGGCAGGGACACCTCCCACCAGACCAGGTTGCTCAAAGCCCCATCCAGCCTGGCCTTGAACACCTCCAGGGATGGGGCATCCACAAGTTCTCTGGGCAACCCGTTCCAGTGCCTCACCACCCTCACAGGAAAGAATTTCTTCCTAATATCCAATCTAAATCTCCCCTCTTCTAGTTTAAAACCATTACTCCTTTTCCTATCACTATGCTTCTTGACATAGGCCCTCTCCTGCTTTCCTGTAGGCTCCCTTCAGATACTGGAAGGCTGAAATGAGGTCTCCCTGGAGCCTACTCTTCATCAGGCTGAACAGCCCCAGCTCTCTCAGCCTGTCCTGACAGGAGAGGTGCTCCATCCCTCTAATCATCTTTGTGGCCCTCCACTGGACCTACTCCAACAGGTCCATGTCCTTTCTATGTTGAGGACTCCAGAGCTGGACACAATATGATATGATGCTATCAAATACATACAATACTTTGGGCCAACCATCAAAGTGATGTTTGAAGTAGATATTGCAAGGAGCCAAGATGCAGAATATTCAAAGCCATAATATGACAGTCTGAAACATGGATGCCCTAATTAACAAAAGTTGCATACTTATAAGCTACCGTTTTATGAACATTAGGAAGTGAGCCATGTATCTTTTTATCTAATACTGTTCCATTTTTTATTGAATGGTAAGTGTATTATGATAACTAGAGGAGGCTGTTAGATAGATAAAACTTCCAGAAAAGGTACAATTGCATTGGTATATTTGAGATTATATATGAGATGCTGGGGTGGAAAAATAACTCTACACAGGATTGTGAAAGCTACATTCATAGTTGTACATGTTCCTTTTCAGCAAAACCACAGATAATATAAAATTCCTCCAGCGCATTTATTAAAACTTTGGTGCATAAAATCAGAGATTCTCCCTCTTGGAAAATCAGAGTCTCCAAGATAATCTGACGCTTACTTACTTTGCCACGGTTTGTTTTTTTCCATAGTGTTCAGGGGTGAGAGAGGGTTTGTGAACCTTGTGGTTCTCCCCAGTACGTACCACACTCAGAAACTAGTGGAAACCATGCCTCTGCTCCAGCTCCTGAGGAGAGGTGATTCTTTTGCCTTTGAGCAAGGACGGGGTGTACCTCACCCATTGTATAGACTAAATTCTTTAAGTTTGCTTCAGAAGGCAGCCATGTGCTTTATGGAGAAAGGATGAAAAGAATATATTCTTGTTTTAAGTAACAGCAGGACTGAAACTCCCATGGAAATGGAATCTTGATTGATTTTAAACACGAAAAGAAAAAGAAAAAAAAAACTGTTTTAAAGTAGCAAAGTAAAATAAATAGATCTATAAATGTCTGCTTATATGTTTCAGGGTGGCTTCCTAGTTTACAAAAAAGAAGTGGGATAGCTCTCAGCTCTGGGAACTTGAGTAAGAAATGAAACTACTGACAAAAGCCCTTGAGCTCAACTATATTATAGGATAAAAAAAATCTTAATTTTACTCTTTTTATGAGATAATGAAATAGAACAACACATTATACAGCTACAGAAATAACTTATTTTTTTTTTCTTTATTTGAACTGCCTGTTTAATATTTACCTTCCCAAGGAAAAAAGGAAGGAGTCTCTTTGTTGCATGAATTTGCTTAGCAAAATTATGAAAATTATCAAGCCACCTTGAGATGGTAAGAGTGATATTCATACTCTGTTGGAGCTGATGGCAAAAGTTTGAGCAAATGGGATTGAACCTCATGATTCTCTGTGGCTTCCTGTGCAATACTTTCTTTACCAAACTAAGTACAGACAAGAAGAGAAGATAAACTGTAAAAAGGTAGCTAGGTCGTAACAGGAAATCTGTAAAGAATTCTTAAAGACATCTATAATAATAAATGTCAAAACCTAGTTTTCAGGATTGGCTTCAAGTTTTACTGTATTACCGAAGCCTTTAAAAGTGGCAGTGAATATTTGTCTAGATCAAGGGGATCACAGATAATTATTTCATGTTAATTCTGTGAACAAAATGTAATATCTAATTAATTTTTTCTATGCCTGATGTTTTTGGTTCTGGCTGGTTTAGATACAGATCAAATTGTTATTTTGATTGTATCTGTTCTCTTTTTTTTTCCTGCACATGCACCCTAAATAAGATTAATTAACAAAAGCAACAGGAGGGCAAGGGAAACACTCAGAGCATGGAATTTTGATGGTTTTCTCTCTCATTTTTCAAGGAATTTTTGATGTTTTTTTGACTGCAGTGGAATATTTGACTATGCAGCAGATAACTGATAAATATTATGTGCATAACAGTTATTAGTACACAAGAACAACTATGAAAAATATTATCTGTGGAAGTGTATCTGCTGTGGGTACAGTATCTGAAGCTTGAGATTTATCTGAGCGTATATGATATGTGTTTAAAATTTGAGCCCACATGTGTGTATATGTACTTAAAAGTACTACGAAGACCAATTATTTTTTAATGACTTGATTTCAAGGTCAATATAATTAGGTCAATATCAGAACAATACGGAAAAAGAAAGATGGAAAAAAGAAAATGAAACTTTTTATAGGCTTTACTTAACTGTCATTTCAGGAAGCCCTTATGTAGCATGTACCAAAAAAAAATTTAAAAAAAGTATATAGTAAGAACAACAAAAATAATCTTTTATATGCTTTGCTTTACATTAATATTGATGAAGACTGCATAAACTGATTTTGTTACTTCTTTTTTGACTTTGATCTATAATTCATGATTTTAAAAAACAAAAAATGCTAAAGAAAACTTGGTTTTGGAGGATCTTACACTACTTCTTGAATGGATTACGTTTGGAGATCAAATATGTTGCTATGATTAGAGGTATGAACAGCTGCCTAATTTAGAACTCAAGTATAAAGAAAATGAATAGGATAATCAGAAAAACTCAAGTATCCTCTTTCCTTTTTTACACTTCTCTTCAAAACTGGAATCAAAATTAGGGAAAACATCTATGTTGTAAAATGACCTGTGACTGCTTTATCATGCGAGATCTTGTGATGTTTAATTTGCTTCCATTTAACATTCAAAATACGAGTCTATTGTGGATCAGAAAAGCTTGATAGAACTTGGCTTGAGACCATTGTGATTTTGAGAGGTGGATATTATGATGCTTATACACAGCTTTCTCTTTTTTTGTTTTATTTTGCTGTGATATTAGATTTTTCTTCTCTTTATGATGCGCTTGGCGCAGTGAAAAGTTCTAAATGCCTCAATAAACCCAGTTTTTCTTTTCTACAAACTGATGAAATCAAACACAGTCCCAAATCAGTTGTTGTAATGTTCTGGCTGTCAAGCAACAGACAGAAAAAGTGATCAGATCACTTTAATGCTTTTTCCAGACAATATACCTTCGTTTAGTATATTTTTCCTATTAATTTAAATGGATATAAATGAGTGGCCCCATAGAAAATAATCTAGGAGGGATGAGAAATAGTAGGCAGCAGATAGCTGTGCTACCTTGCTGTAAGTGCTTAGCTGATGTTAAGTCATGCACACAACAGCTCTCTGAGGTGCATTGCTGGAAGTGTTATCTCCACTTACAGGATTTCTCATTTGACCATCAGCTCTGCTTTTGCTAGGATCTCAGGGGAGGATTAAAAAAAAAAAGCTGAAGAACCTATCTAATGTGCTGCATTTATGTGTAAGCTACCAAAACTTGTCTCCAATGAGGCTTTTGTGTAATTTTGCTCATAGAGGCCGAAATCTATGTTTGTTGGGGATTTTTTTCTCAGGGAGGACATGATCTTTGTATCATTATCATTATGACCGCTTGAAGAGCCCTGCAGCAAATTGCTTGGCACATGTGGGAATAGTGCACTTTTTGCCATTGTGGCATTTCATGTTCAAGTCAGATACTCACCAGATAAATACACTGCTAATTTGTAGTGGAACGACCCAAAGCTGCTTTTTGTTTTCTAGTACCGGTAGTATTGTCAGAAATCAGAAAGTAGTACCATGTAATAGGAAGAATGTAAAGAAATGTTAACTAAATTTCAGAGGACCAAACCCACTTCTGGCTGCTCACTCAGCATTTGCTTGCCAGACCTCGCAGCTCATGGTGCGGCCACCTGCTCGGGCTGTCCCAGCTGGGGCAGTCCCAGAAGGGCTCCCCTTTGGTAGCATTCCAGGGACACACATTTTTTGGAAGGGAGCTAAAGTTGTAGCACACAGTTGGCAGAAGTAAAAAAATGGCATGAACAGAGTTTTGGGGCTGGGATTTTGGGCTTCGTGAATTACTTGCAGCTCACTCAAGAGCACATCGGTCGCTGCTGCTTTTTCATTTCCCTGTCTCACTACAGGTCAGTGAGGAGGGAAGCATAACTTCCATTTTAACTCTTGGGCAATAAAAAGCAACTTTATGCTGCCATTTAGGGATAGAAATAACCTTTTATTACCTCCTTCAAGACTTGGGCAATTATCACATGTCCTATTTAGGCAAGCTTTTCTAACTGCTGAGTTCTGTTCTGTTAGAACAGAACAGGCAGAAGGGAAGGGTGGCCTCAGTCTCGCTTCAGAAGTAACATCTTTGCTATCAACAGAGACAAATTTAAGCTACTTTTAATAATTTTTATATAATTAGATATTGATAATAATAGCTGAGAAAGTATTGTATGATTTTTGTACATATGATTGCAGGAAATCACTGCCGCACAAAGCAGTCAATAGGGTAAGAACGTATTGTAGCCTGAGCAATTAGCATACCTGAACAGTCATAGCAGGGACCTTGCAAGCACAGACACGAGAAGAAACCAGAGTTCCTCACACCAGAGGACCATGTATTTGTCAGTATGAATGCAGCCTGGACAGGAACTTAAATTGCGTTGATGAAAACATTAGTATGCTGTCTTGAAAGCTGTTCATAACTAATAGTACAGATTAAATTGTCTTTGGAGTGGATTTATAAGCATATAACAAAAAACAACTATTGCTGATGCTATGCATCAGAATCAGGTCAACCTATATTGTGTGCTGTACAGGTATATATGTAGGTAGTGTCTACTATCATAAATAGCAACAGCACTTTACTATCTGGTCTAAGTTGTTACTGATAGTGTTAAATTGGTCTGGTGTCCCACTGTTACATCTGAATGCAACATCTCATTGGAGTAGAGTGTATTTATGTATCATCAGAAAGGTCCTTTGTGTATTAATTATTTCATAGTTTCTTTTGTGAATGTTTCTTCTGTCTGAATAACCTGCCAGGAGTATCTCATGATGAATATCCGCTTTCCCCGACTGAGACTACCAGCAAAAGTATCAAGGTTTTACTGTAATTAGTTCTTTTTCAGATCTGTGTATAATCTTTTGATTGCATTTGTTATTACATTTTGCTGCAGATAATTAATACCATATCCTGTAACATGATTTCCTATATAAACAGAAGGTATGCATTCCTTTAATTTAAATCTGCAATGTACCACAGTAATTGAATTTTAGAGACCAGACGCTTCAAATAAGTATAGTTTCTTGATTGTAAAAGAGTGTTGCTTTCCCACTTCCAGGGCATGATTTTCTTGCCAGCTTTTGTTTAAGCTGTAAGCCTAGATGGATTCTGGAGCATCTCAGCTCAAGTGTCAGTGGAGGTGAGCAGAGGTTGGTGGGATGTGAATTTGGCATCCATTTCCCTTTCACTCCTCATGCAATACTGGAAATGAGCTCCCAACATAGGGGGTACTTCCAGTCTCTCATGAAGAGGACCTCTATGCTTGATACATCTCTGTCACGATGTTTTCTCGAGGCACAAACAGCTTCTTGGTCTTTCTGCTGGGTATGCTTCGCCCATGGACTAGTTAGATGTTGATTTTCTCTAAGTTCTTCCCCTGTAATTCCTTTGTCTTTGGGAATGATGTATGGTAGAATATAGTCCAGGGAGCAGGCATCTTCATGAGTAAAGCATTCAACTGTAACATGATATAAGAAACTTTCGGCTGCAGAATGTCCCAAGGATCAGAGTAAAGGATGGCATAGTCATTTGTTGCGCAAAACAAACTCTTAAATTGATTAACTCCACTTGGCTTTTCAGCTAAGTTCAGTTTGGCTTGTGGCTTGGGTTCCTTTAATTTCTCTTGATTTTTTTCCCCATAGTTTTTGAAAATTCTGTAAAAAATATTTTGCATTTTCAATTGATCAATTTTCTTTTTTTTTGTACTTTCTCTTTTCTGATCTTGTTACTCAAAAGAATACCAGTTTAGGATTAATATCTGAAATTCAGGCTGATTCTCAGCCTGGCACCCACCAATTTATGCTGTGGCTTCCAATAAAAGACAATTATGTGCGATGTGTATTCTCTCAATTCGTATCTAATTTCCTTGCTTTCTCTAGCTTTAATGGACTGGTAAGAATGTAAACCAACTGTTTGGATATCTAGATGATGATAACCATTTCTACTGTATAAGGCACAATAATGGCAAAACCTCAGCCTTCAGAAAGCTACTGAACAGAATTTGGTGTTTGTCATGCCCTTGGTTCAGTTGTGGAACGGGCAAAAACAGTTATTTGTGCAGAGTGAAAGGAATTGCAGACTTGTGTCAACTGCAAACAAAATTCACATTACAAAGCCTTTTGGTTCCCAAAGTGCACATGGTTATCTGCTATATTACATAACTTTAATCTGAACTGCTTTGGAAAGCAAAAAGGCTCTTTTTTGGCATTAAGCTATCTGCAATACCGAGGATGACATTTTGAAAAGTAAATGGTAAGTCTGAGTGTCTGAGAAGTCAGTTTAGGATGTCTTAGAAAGGCTTTAAGTTAAGTGCCTGACATCTGAGGAGTATAGTCCTTTCTGAGGCTTCTAAACTCGAACATCCAAAATTGTTAGCCATTTCTGAAAGTTTTGCTCACATAATACCCCCTTTGCTTTTTCGCAAGGTGTCCCTTGCTTTAAGATATTCAGAGGCCAAGTAGGACAGTAGGTCTACATAGAACAGACAAGTGATGGAAGACAAAAAGGCACTACAGGGTATGAATGAGTTGTGTGAACTTTCACAACATTACTGTATACATAGCAAAGACTTTACCTCATGTCTGATTTAGTGTCGCCATCGATGGATGACAGTACAGCTCTTCATGGCCAATCTTTCTTTAGGGATTTTATTCTTGTATGCAATGGTCTTCCATAAGGTTTTGGGTCTATATATAAGCATAATCAGGGAGAATTAGAAACTTACTGCACTAGGAATGTTGTGCTCAAATAAATACTGGCCTCAGGGAAGAGGGATAGAAAATCTCAACTGCCGCCTTCTTTTTTTAACTCTTTGTAGAAATGCCAGTGGAGACAATTAGAGAAGCTAATAAATAAATTGAACTGTAAATTTATTTATATTTGTTACTAACACTCACCTCTATGAAAGCGTTATCAGAGGATCTGATAGGGCTTGACAGAAGAAGTTACAGATAAATAGGTTTAAAAAGTGATAATAAATACCCAAGATCAGATAATAGTCACAGAAGAGTTTTTAAGTAACTCAGAGATGAAGCAGCTCAGATAAATTAGCAATTGTGATGTGAACTTCTCATGTAAAACTTTGGTACCTCTTGCTGATGTCAGTATTCCAAGGGAGAGCTGGGAACCACCACCAGTTAAGGTTGAAGACTGCATGGGACAAATGAGAAATTGCAGCAAACAGTGAATGGGGGAACACAGAGCTAAATACAATACACCAGGGAAGAGTCTTTTTTTAAAGGAATTCATGCTTGACAAATCTGATTTGATCCATTTGATGCAGCTTGCTAGGTTTTCTAGAAGGCATTTGACATTTTCCCTTAATCAAAGGCTCTTACGGAAACACAGCTGCCCTGGGATCCTTGCAGGTGTGGGTAGTGGCTTAAAGAATGAAGTGCCTCTGCCCTTTGCTAAAGTATTAACTCTGTTTAGGGGAAAAATATATTTAAGATAGATAAAACACGTGAAAGTTACTTGTGAGGTGATGTTATATCGTAGTAACCAATGTTGTCTGCTGCTTTCTGTCGAAGTAAGCTTGTCACTTTCTGAAATGATTTCAGCATCTGGCCAGAGATGAACCTTAGGAAATGAAAAAGCGTAACACTAACCTAACACTGTGTCACTGTAATCTACCTCTGATCTGATAGTCAATAGATTTAATTTTCATGTCCATCTCTGGTCTGTACCGCTCATTTCCTCTTCACTTATGGTAATCAGGGAACCGGCCCAAGTCAATACCCCTGACTTGTTAGTGAGAGGCCCACACAAAACCCTTCCAGAAACTGGAAACTAATGCCTAATGCCCTGGAAATGTGAGTTCTTCAAGAGTACAATGTCCTGGCTTGAAAAAAGTTTGTCTTAGTTCATCTTTACTGCTTTGGTCACTAGCCAACTGACCAGAAAAATTGGCCCTATCATTTTATAGCTATAAATTCCACAAGAGTCAGTCAAATAGCTATGTGGTTTTGAAAAGCTGAAACATAACCAAATGGAGGGAAAAACTTTGAGACACCTAATGTATGTCCAAGGGATTATCTGAAAGGGAGATTAAAAAGGAAGACATAAAATAGAACATTAAACATTCAGGTCAGAACATGGAGGGAACAGGAGAAAAACTGCTTCAGATAAGCCCACTGAGAGAAAGGAAATAAACTTGAATTTTTGTAAACTTTGTTTAAATTGAAAATGTTTTGAAATGGATATTTGAGATATACTTTACAATACCCAGTATGTTCTTGGGTGTTTTCAATTTGCTTATTTTGAAAATTCTTTTGAATGTACCTTTGCATCTTAACTTGTACAGTTGTTTTTGTTAGTTTTAATGTTTCTCTGACAGATAAAACCTCTGAGCTTTTCCAAGTCTAAAGCCAATTTGAGAAAGCTGATTTTCTGTATCCCTGAACAACAGTTCTGAAAAATACAGCAAATGTATTTACAGTTCCTACAAGCAGAACTAGAAAATTCTGGCTAGATGTTTCAATTATGCTATAGGCATTTGTTCTCTTGCTGTGTTTACTTTAGAGGTTCAAGCATCAAACCTCAGGTATAGACCTGGCATTCTGACAACTCTGTGATGGTATATTTAGAAGTAGGACTATTTGTTGATTTGTTTCATTACTAGCCATCATTTTTATTAGGAGACAGCTCAAAGGTAAATCAAAAATGAAGACGTGCTGTGCTAGCTATGGGAAAAGTACAAAATAACAGAAGATTTGTGTCTCAAATTCCATTGTGCTTCCAAAGCGAACACAACTGATGGCCTTACTGTACTGGGGAAATACCTGATCTTTGTGATTTCAGAATATTTTTTATTAACGGAACTGGCCTCAGCTTTGTCCAGTATTCCTTGCCCATATTTAACTGCTGCATCCAAAAAAAATACAATCTTATTTTCTTGTTTTATTGCTCATTCATCCATTTACTTCCTAGACTATGTAGCATAAGTATTCTCTGTGTTTTGGTCAAGACTGTTTTGTATTGCTTTAGTTGTTTGTTTGTTGGCTCTGGTTTATTTTTTGTTTTGTTTTTCTAAATCCTAGAGTTTCCCTAATCTTGTGTCACTTTTATGAAACTTAGAAATGTTTTGATTAACAGACTAAAAACATGTATATGGTTACTTCTCATTGTGTTTAGCACTGGCCTTGATAATTATTACATCTTTCTTAGTAAATCCATACAGTAGCATATAGCTCAAGAGAAACATAATGTTTGGAATTAATTTCATAGAGTCATAAAATGGTTAGAGTTGAAAAGGACCTTGAAGATCATCGAGTTCCAACCCCTCTGCCATCATCAGGGACACCTCCCACTAGACCAGGTTGCTCAAAGCCCCATTGAGCCTGGCCTTAAATACTTCCAGGGGTGGGGCATCCACAGCTTCTCTGGGCAGCCTGTTCCAGTGCCTCACCACCCTCACAGGAAAGAATTTCTTCCTAATATCCAATCTAAATCTCCCCTCTTCTAGTTTAAAACCATTACCCCTTGTCCTATCACTACACTTCCTGACAAAGAGTCCCTCTCCAGCTCTCCTGTAGGCTCCCTTCAGATACTGGAAGGCTGCTATAAGGTCTCCCTGGAGCCTTCTCTTTTCTAGGCCGAACAGCCCCAGCTCTCTCAGCCTGTCCTCATAGGAGAGGTGATTTCAATAATAAGCTAGGCTTTTTCGTTATTTTTTTAACATGTCTCTCAGTGGCAGAGGCTTATATATATATGTAAAGCTCTGCAGTTACACTTTGGGATTGCATCATATTAAACTATGTTTTGCCTAGTTGTAAACTGAAATTGTACAAAGAAAAGGAAAAAAAGTAAGTAATTGTTATACAAGTATACATTAGTATTTTATTTCTAGGTAGATTTTTTTTCTTTAAAATTAATGAGTATATTGGAGTTTAAAAAATTCAAGCTGAATACCATATATAATTATGCGAGGTGAAAAGAGAGATACTTTTTGAATATTGGTGATATCTTGCCTTCAAGGTTTTCTCAAATAGTAGTACTGAAAACTTGCCTTTATTTTGAAGCTGACTTAATGTTTATTTTCAGATTTTGTAGAACTTAAATAGATCCTTCAAATCCTGTTCATGTTTAAACTGCTCTGTGAACAAGAATCTTGCTTCAGTTATAAATAGTTGTAAAAACTCCAAAGTAATGCCACTGAAATGAATGCACACTGTTGGAAGTAGTCATGTGTGGCTGCACATACATAGAATTAAAAAAGAGATTTGTATTCTCTGAGAACTTTCTCACCTTGTTAAATGTCTCTTTACAGTTGATGAGATGGAAAAATCAAGTTTGGTGTTGGAGACGTCCTACCATGACAACAAATTTTCCTAGTAATTTAATCAAAGGATTGTTCTGGGCTTATATGGGTGCATCTAAAGGGATTTAAAAAAAAATTAAAAATCTAAGGTTTAATTTTAAATAATTTAGAAAAGTTCAGTGTCACCCCAAAAACTGAACTCTATGTTGATTGATTTTTTTGGGAGGCCCCAAATTCTGTCTTGTGCCAAAATGGGAGTTAAATGTCATCACTTAATTTATGAAGCTGTTTATACTTTTGAGTCAGGTAAGTCCCTAAAGTCTGTAAGTAGCAGAGATGCCAGGGTGGTGGGCACAGTACAGGGCTTGCATGACAATGGGACTGCCTGATTACACCCTCATTCAGTCAGAGAAGAGCCCATGGCTCCCAGCATTGGCAGGAGGGAGAACTTGGTGCTGGTAGTCCTCTCCTTGATGGGACACCCGATGTAGTGGTTCAGAAGGCTGTACTCTCTGTGGGCTTTCCTCTTTTCTGTGAAATAGGGCAGCAGGAAGGAGTGGTTTGAGTGACATGGTTATGACTTTTACCATACACTTTGACCCATGAGGTATATTTATTTTAATTTTATTGTACAAATCAGAATGATGAAAACAAGGCATAAACAGAAACAGCAATATTAGCTGTACTTTGGTTCTGGAGAAGTGCATCACTATTTGTATAGCTGATCTTAACGGACTAATCTAATCTCAGCTATTACTGCAGAAGAAGCTGTGGGAGAAAAGGGAAATCCTGGTTTGAAGGTGGACTTAAGAAGATGCAATCACCATTTGAGGCAACGGGAACTGTAGGAGCCAGCCAGACTGAGATGAGGCGAGTGGCTTTTTCAGAGTTAGAGAAATTTGTTGATGGAATGGCACTTGGCATAAGGACTTCCCTCACTGAGGGCCCTGTGTGCCATCCACTAGGTGGGATTTCTTGTCAGGAGAACTTTTAAAATTACTTTTGACAACAAATATAACAACAGAATTGGTCATAAAAGAATGTTAGTAAAAAAAAAAATGCATGAAAAAAACCAGAGTGGTAACTGTTGCTGAAACTGTGGGAAGCTCTTCTGCCTTTTCATTTGTTTAAAAAAATACAACCTAATTGACATGTATGAAAAAAATAGGAACACACAGATTTCCACAAAGGCCCAAGACATATTTCAGTCCTTTGGAATTGCCTTTCTGAGAATGTGTTAATTTATTTTATTTTGTCTAAGGGCAAAGAAAGGTACTGCCTGTAGGAGGTAATCCTGCAGAAATATGATCATCAAGGTATTGCTTATGTTGATTCCTGCTGAGAAATTGCAGGGGAAATAGGCTCAGAACTTGCCTAAGTGAGTTTTGCTACTGAAACACATCTAGATGGAAGTGTAGATCTCATAAGATGTAATCAGTTTGCCTTCTGGTGTCATGGTTATGTTTGCAGCAGGATTATAGCTTTGTGATTGCTGTATCTGTTAGGGAACAGATATAAAAAGTGTTTGAGCGTAATTTGAAGAAACGCTTAAGACTCCTGGGGTAAAATCTCTTTTCAGTTGCTAAGTTAAATTTTTAGGAGTATTGTTGAGTAAATTCTATATTTAAATTTTGATTTCTCATTTAAGAGAAATTAAAATAATAAATCTCTCCTGCAAAGTATGGTATGAACACTGGAATGTGATTCTAAAAATAATAAAGCATTATATATTTCCTAGTTTACATTATGTTTGTTAAATTTTGAAAGTGGTCCAAATTTGGGTTTTCTCCAACAGAATGAGAGGGAGGCTGCGTAAATTTGCAATTGATTTTAAGAGTAATGTAGCAAGGAAGGTACTGATATAGATGCTAGACAGCTTAAGATTTCTCTGCTGTAAGCTGGAATCACTGAATTTCACAAATATATTAGGATATTCAGGAGTAAGGAGAATGGAGAATTCAAGGTCTAAATTATATGAACCTCCATCATAAATCTGAAAACCAGAATAATGATATTATCTGAAAAAGCAATTACTATTGTAGAAGAAAATATTTCCTGTATTATAGATTAAAATGTTTAAAAAAATCCACCACTTTAGTAGTACAGATTTTATTTTGTACACTCAAAAAGCAATTTTACAAAGTTTTTATTACTTAACTGCATAGAACTCTTACTCTAGTTTGTACTAAATGTATTCTCTTTGGGTAAAAGACATTTGTTATTTGTATGTTGTATTTTAACATTAGTTATCCAGGCTCATGTTAATAAGGAGGTTGGCATAGAAAGCATGAATCTTTTCTGTGTCTTGTTATAATAATTATCTGGCTAAAATTATACATTCTACCATTAGTTTATAAATGGATTTATGGTTGTCAGGTTCAGGATTTTTCAATTGTAAACACCTTGGGAGGAGAGGGATTGTCTTTGCCTTTCTCACCCAGACAACAACTTCAGGAGCTTATATACTTCCAAAGCGACTGGACCAAAAGTAGATCCAAAGTTATGTCAAACTTTTTTTTCTTTCTTTTCCCATATTTTGTAAGGTTGGGTTTTTTTGCCTGTATATATAATATTAAAAAAAGAAAAAAAACATAGACTCATCTTTTAAAAACTACAGCTTGTGCTTTATTATTAACACCTGAGTTTTTAAACTGCAGAGCACCTGTCTCTCATTTTCAAGATCAATAAGTTCTCACTGAAATGTGAAAAATTACCAAGGTAAAGCATGAGGAAGAACTCCAGACATGGTTTTAGTTAACAAGAGAAATCAATGAAATTTTAATGGATTAATGCTTCTGTGTTACCTGCTTTTTTAGTGTGTGGTTGGGGTGTTTTGTTTTTGGTTGGTTTTTTTGTTGTTGTTGTTCTTTCTTTAAACATGTCATTACTGTCAAATGTACTACTTTTGGCAGAAAATACATAATAAAAAAACATAAAAGGTATTCTGGTATTGTTTTTCTTATGAAAGTGTGAGCATATCTGATCACCAAAGCACCTAGAGATATTAAAATAGAGACTGTATAAACCCTAGGACTAACTTCCCTTATTCAGTGTTGATTTGTCTCCTTGTTCTTGTTTTTTTTTCTGAATGCAATACTTGTTGCAAAGATCTTTTCCCTAATCTCAATTAGATTTTCCCCATGTCAAATCTGTTGCGTGTTTCATGTTTCAGTAAATCTGCACTCTAATTTCAGAGCCCATCAATTTTCAGTGCATTTATGATGCAGTTTTTGGGAAAGGGGGGAATAATTTTCCTTTAAATGGGTATAAACTTTTGTCTCTGGAAAGAAAAGCTAAATAAACATTCATCATTATCACTATATTCAGTGAAATAAAAATGTCTTTGATAATTTTTGTTAAAATTGCATGGTCATTGCTTTTTGTCTGCACAGCGCCACAACTATGAAATAGAAATTGATCCTGTGGCATTTTCCAGGAAAAATTTCTTTATAAAAACAGGTGAATCCTGATTCTTTCAGGATATTCTCGGAAGTAGTTATCTTCTGGCTGGCCTAGAAAGCTGGCTCAGATTTCTTCTGTCAAGTATTTTACTAACAACAAAATACATTGTTTTCTCCTCAACCGTGACCTTTTTTGTGTTTGGTGTTTGATTGTTTGTTCATTTGCTTTTTCTTTTGCTTATTTGCTTTGGGTTTTTTGGTTGTGGGTTGTTTTTTATTTTCCCCCCCAGTAGATCTTCGGTGCTTAATTCCAGCAATGTAGCAATGTTTTGGGCATGATTTCACCAATGGTCCTTGCATGTAGTTCTTTAATGTTGATGGCTTTGAAGGTGACTGTGTGCCTTTATAAAAACAGCAGTCCACAACTGCTGAAGGAGATCCTGTAACAATGTGTTTTCATATGACAGGGACATAATATTTGACCCATGGTTGTGCCAACTCAACCAGGAGAAGCTACCAAAAGAGCAACAGCCACAGGCTGACTGTTTTCAAAGTACAAACAAAAGCCGCACTAATATAACAACTCACCTGTATTTTCAGATCAGGATATATGGAGCTAGGAATTTCATTAGCAATCAAAGAAATAATCTCCTAAACACCCATTTCAGAAGACAGTTATTGACATAATACCACTTCATATGAAAAAATACATTTAATAACATTTTGTTGTGATGCTGCATGAGAATTTGCAGATGTTGCTTTCATTTAGTTTGTCAGGGATGACAGTGAAATATTGGGAAGAATGAAGGATTAGGTATAATATTCATAAATTATTTTCTTCTGTTATATATTTCCTGTTAGTCAACTGTTTAGTCTAGGTGTAGTGGTGGGTTTTTAAAAAATACTTTAATTCCTATCAGTCAGATGTACTAAATGGAGGAAGAAACCTATAAATGTCATCTGTTCTGCCTGGCCTGGTTGTTAGCTTATGTTCATTCCAGGTGGATGGCCCTAAACCAGGGGGAGGGTAAGGTGCCACAGGTATTATTCAACAGCAAGTGTTGCAAATTTTGTTTTTGGTTACTGGGCAGAATTTTAATTTCTTGGTTGCTATCTGTTATCTGTAACTTGTGGGGAAACTTGGAACGGTGCTTGAAGGAAGAGGCATATTTAATCCTACTAGGTAAAGCTTTTGTGGCTTGAAAATGAGGTTTGTTTGTTTTGGTTTTTTATTCTCATCCCCTTTCTCTTCTGCATTCCAGAAAGTCTCTGGTCTTCTTTCAGGTGGTATGTTGTAGACATACAATAGCCAGGACATTGGCTGTTAACCTGATAATAGTTCTTAGCTGTTCATGCTAATAATTGTATTTTAATAGTCAAGGTGTCAGGAAGCTTTTGTGGAGACCCATCAGAGCTTGTGCATTTTACTGAAGATTGTCAGGTAAGAGCAGATCAGCTGGAAATGTAGGACTGTGTCCTGGGCTGCCAGTAACTGTAGTCAATTACGATCTTTGTCCACCCAGCGTTTCTTATGAACCTGGCATGATTCTAGTTCTTTAGAACTTGAAGCTGCAGGCTACTAAAGATAAGAAATATGCCCAAATGATAAATCACAGAATTGTCAGAGTTGGAAGGGACCTCTAGGGATCATCTAGTCCAATGCCCCTGCTAAAGCAGGATTGCCTAAAGCATATTACTCAGGACTATATCCAGGTGGATCTTGAAGGTCTCCAGAGAAGGGCACTCTACAACCTCCCTGGACAGCCTGTTCCAGTGCTCCGTCACCCTCACCTTAAAGAAGTTTTTCCTCATATTCAAATGGAACTTCCTATGTATCAGCTTGTGCTCATTGTCCCTTGTCCTGTCACTGGGGACCACTGAGAAGAGTCTGGCTCCATTGTCCTTCAACCCTCCCTTCACATACTTATAAGCAATCATAAGGTCTCCTCTCAGCCTTGTCTTTTCCAGTCTAAAGAGTCCCAGCTCTCTCAGCCTTTCCTCCTAAAGGAGATGCTTTAATCCCTTAATCATTTTTGTTTCCCTACGCTGGACTCTCTCCAACAGTTCCCTGTCTCCCTTGAACTGGGGAGCCCAGAAATGGATGCAGTATTTCAGCTATGACCTCACCAGTGCAGAGTAGAATGGAGAATGACCTCCCTCCCAAAAATGTTGATATTTTATATTTATGTGTACATGAAAAAGATATATGTGCATATAATTATTTTAAGTTGGTATGATCATAGAATCATACAATGGTTTGCATTGGAAGCGGACCTTTAAAATTCAGCTAGTCAAACCTCACTGCAATGAGCAGGGAAATCTTCAACTACAACAGGTTTCTCAGAGCTCCAAACAACCTCATCTTGAATGTTTCCAATAATAGTACATCTATACCACCTCTCTGGGCAGCATGTTTCAGTGTTTCTCCACCCTTATTGTAAAAAATTTCTTCATAATGTCTAGTCTGAGTCTACCTTCTTTAAAGCAATTAGCCCTTGTCCTTTTGCTGCAGGCCCTATCTATCTCCAGTTTAATAAGCTGTCACACATCAGTGCATTCTAGGACATAACTGATATTGTTTATTGACTTCAGTTTAAATATAATTTAGAACTGGATTTTTTTACTTGGGTTAGAAATTTTCCTAGTTCTTAGATTTGTCTTCTTGATTTTAAAACCAAAGTTTCTGTAAGCACTGTCCAACTTCTGGCTTGCTTTCTGAGAACATTCAAGCAATCAAAGTTTGCTCACATCAGTGCTCCTGGTAAACAAATTTTAAGTTTCCACACTGGAGGATGCACACTGGGAGTGGAATTGTATGCACTGCTGTGGCATTACTTGACACAGTGATAGAAGCAAGGTCCCCAAAACCCCCAACCAGAACCTGGTAGAGAAGCAATTATATATGCCTGCCTTAGCTAGAGTAGTACAGGAAGATGCAATATCTTTGTGTGAATGTGACGAGAGAAAATTGCATTCAAAATCAGGTCGCAGCCAATAAATCTTACAGCAGCCTAACTTTTCTTGGAATGATGCCTCAGGCAAAGCACAAGTGGCCTAGAAAAGAAAAAAAAAAAAAAAAACAAGGAAAAAAAAACCCTTAATGTTTTCATAATTCTCTTTATCTATTGCTTCACTATAAATTGCGAGTCCTTTCACAGGGAGACTCAGAGCCTTAGGGCTTTCTGTAAAGTTCTCCTAGTGACTGTGTTACACTTATCCCATAGGGTAAAAAGAAACTATATCTTGTCATATCTCCCCATCCACATCACAGACTTCTTAAAGATCAAGTATTCCACCACTCACAGCAAATGACTCATTGTCAGTCCATGGTGTGCTTAAAAATTAAGAGAACTTTGGAAGTACTCGCATAATGAATACGTTCAGTTGAACAGTAATTTCCATGAAGTGAAAAACTGTGAATAAAATGAAGCTAGTTCATTAAAGATTGATATTTTTTCATAAGAATTTATCTGCTTTAGGTTTAATTCAGGTTGTCTCTTGGCCATACTGGACTAATGAAGTGATTTTCTCACTCTGATATAGTAGGCACATGTAGATCTCAGTTTGAACCCGTCTTTGGAAAAGATTATACAATAAATCTGTGCAGATGTAATGAGCACCTATGGCTTTGGTATTATTCAGTATGGCTAAAGGGTTGATCTATAAACCTATATGAGTGATTTTAGGCCTCACAGCATTTCTTAGTTCCTTTTTCTACTTGAGATGGGGAAGAGACTTGCTTTGTGGCTTTTTTTTTCCTTTCGTCTGTGGCATGCTGCTGCTTTTTTTTTTTTTTTTTTTTTTCTGCCACATTTTCTGTTTGGAGTAGATGCTGATTTAGGCTCATGGCCAAAATTGTTCTTGGAAGTTGAGGGCTGACTTCTGTTCCTAACAGAAGTGCTGATATAACTGTTTCTTGGTGTTTTTCAAAAGAAATTTTGTGACTGATAATGCAGCCTCATTTTGCCAGTGAGAGCAGAACCAGAAGAATGATACGCTTGTTCAAGTCTGTTGAATTTAGCTGTATTGGCAGACATGGAGACTGCTTTAGGAACATACTGATGACAGCAAGTCTAGTTACTCCATATACATATATTAATGTCAGATAAGGATAAGACTGAAAATGTTATGGAGAAGCTTTCTGCCTCTAGTGGAGAGGTATATTTGCTGGTCTGTTGTTGTTCCTGGTGAGGGAAGAAGTGAGCAGCAGGAAACCAGTGTGCACTGCAGTGTAGAAACATTATCTTTCTCTTCCACAGGTTTTTCTAATTCAACTTAAAATATGTTCCAGTAATTACACAGAGAAGAAAAAAAAATATTTTGCATAGTGTTTAAAACTGAGAATATAAAGCCATGCAAAAGACATGAATTAGAAAAAAAGACATTAATAGTGAGTCCTCATTGTGTCATGTCCACCCCAAATATACAAGCACAAGGACAGTGATGGCTTTGGCATTTTGGCAGGTTTGACAGTTGATTACAAACCAAAGTTGAGTATTTGCTATTTTCTAAAGGAGGGTACTCAGGAGACAATGGAATTCTAAGTATCTGGATGAGAGGAGGGCACCAAAAACTCCCCTGGTGCCACTGCTGTTGCTGATGTTTTTGAACTGCATGCATATGCCTGGGTACCATATGTACAGTGAACCTCTCTTTATGCAGTCTCTGTATTTGCTTTCCAGGAAACCTTTCTACTTGCCTTTTTGTACAACTTCCTGTTCTTTGGGCCAGATCTAGTAGCTCCTAAATTATCTAGAGGGATGTTGTGTGCAACAGCATCCACGTGTTACGCACTGCTCTGGTTAAACTAGGAGTTGATGCAGGTGTTTGTCACTTTTACCAGAGCTGGTTTTCATTTTCTATTGACTGAAGTCATGGCTTCCCAGGAAATTTGCAAGATAATTATTTTTTGGTGATAATGAGGTCATTAAGTTTTGCATTTTTTGCATAAAAAGGGTTGGTAATGTAAATCAGTGCAAATCAAGTAATGTAATACCATGTTATAAGATTAGTAGAATGTGCCCTGAATTTTGAATAGTAGGAGAAAAGAGATATTAACTGCTTATGGAACATGTATTCACACAACACTTTCTTTTCCATATGCAGTACCTGGTTTAAGAATTTGCCTTTTATAATTGTTTTAACAAAACTTCAAGGTATGTTATGTGCTCTGTTGATACCAAAATCTCAGCTTTTGTACTGATACAATACAAAATTGATTGCACACTGATATTATGCAAAATAATGTTAAAAATGAAGCCTGGCAAGCTAAACGATCCTTGGCAGCTGCCACCCTGCTCACTGGTGCCATTCAGTGTCCCAGATATGCTGGAAGCTTGACAAGATGCAAGAGAGAGGGTTTAATTAGGCCACAGTTTTACTAATTCCACTAATCTGGGAGTTGTGCATCAATCACCCACACAATGTAGATTGTTACTTGTTCCTCCCTTGTTCCCACTTATTTGGGAAGTGCTTATGGTCTCACATGTGGCTCTGGGCCACCACAGATGTGAGGTTTGGAGGACTGATGCCATGGGGTTCTCTAATTTCTGCTTTTGCCTGGGAATAGACTTTTTCAAGGGTCATGGTTTCCCCTAAATCTGATTTCAGCTCTGGCTGAGTGAGAAAAGGTTCTTGTTGAAGTACCTTATAAATCTAAAAGTATGCCCTTTAAATAGGGTCTTTAGGGCAGTCCAAATAAATTGTTGTCCCCTACCAGTCTAGGGATTAAAATTAAAGCAACAAACCCCAAACATTTGCAGTATTGAAAAAGAGGATATATGCATGTCCTGTAGATGTAGCTGTCTGTGACTGAAGGAAGACTGGGAGAAGTTTGGGAAGGGCAGGCAGTGGCTGCTGCAGGTGAGGCTGAGGTACCCCACAGTCAGACAATGGTCCCTACTCTGCTGCCTAGCTCTTGGAGTTTACAGGGAGCTTTGACTTTGTTTTTCCTGTCCCCCAAAGCAACATCCTCTCTCACTGCCTTCAAAATCATTGGAGGATCAGGGCCTCAAATTACAGCTGGTTCTATTTAATATTTATACATTAATACCTGATAATAATAATGCATTCTGTATTGGTGATCTGGATGAGGGGATCGAGGGCACCCTCAGTAAATTTGCAGACAGCACCAAGTTGGGTGGGAGTGTTGATCTGTTTGAGAGTAGGAAGGCTCTACAGAGGGATCTGGACAGGCTGGATTGATGGTCCAAGGCCAAATGGTATGAAAGACAGCGAGGCCAAGCACCAGGACTTCTGTCACAACAACCCAATGCAGCACTACAGGCTTGGGGAAGAGAGGATCTGCAAAGCTGCCTGGGTTGGTCGACAGAGGTCTGAATGTGAGCCTGCCATGTGCCCAGGTGGCCAAGCAGGCCAACAGCATCCTCGTCTGTATCAGGAAGTGTGTCCAGCAGGACTAAGAAATGATTGTCCTGCTGTACTTGGCACTGGAGAGTCCCCACCTTGAATACTGTGGTCAGTTTTAGGCCCCTCACTACAAGAAAGATGTTGAGGTGCTGGAGTGTGTCCAAAGAAGAGCAACAAAGCTGGTGAAGGGTCTAAAGCACAAACCTCATGAGCAGTGGCTGAGGGAACTGGGGTTGTTTAGCCAGAACAAAAGGAGGCCAAGGGGAGACTTTATCTCTCTCTTACAGGTGTCTGAAAGGAGGTCATAGTAAGGTGGGTGTTAGTCTCTTCTCCCAAGTAACAGGTGATAGGACTAGAGGAAATTTGTGTCAGGGGAGGTTTAGATTGGATAACAGCAAAAAATGTCTTCACTAAAAGGGTTGTCAAGCACTGTAACAGTCTACCCAGGGAAGTGGTTGAGTTGCTGTCCCTGGAGGTATTTAATAGCCATGCAGATGTGATGCTTAGGGATGTGGTTAGTGGTGGACTTGGCAGTGCTAGGTTAACAGTTGGACTTGATGATCCTAAAGTTCTTTACCAATATAAACGATTCTGTTGTTCTATGAAATCTTCAGGCATATGAGAAATCTGCTGGAAAATTGTGTTTAATGATATGTTTATAACCATCATGATCATTTAAAGGACATAATACGTACCAAATGGCTTTCCTGGTCCCCAGTGCATGGCAGAGCTGTTCTACAGGACCCGTGAAGCAGTACAGAGCAAAGATATACGCAAATTTGCTTTATTCCGTTAAATAAGGGGATGATAGTTTTCCTTGAGATGGAAAATGAGCCTATCTAACCTCCTCCTCATCAGAACTTCCTGCAGCTGAAGGATGTCAGGATAATGAAGTCTTTTGCTGTTGTCAGGTTGTTTTTTATCCACCTCATGAATTTTAGATGTATTTAGACAAGATTTTATCACCTTGATTAGGAACAAAACTTGGGAGTTCTGCTCTTTAGTAGAAGCCCAGTGTACTTCCATGGAGTTGCATGTACATCCTTAAATGTACATCCATGTCCTCTCCTTGACACCCAGGAAAGGCACCCATGCAGAGTTCCAAGAGAGGACCTGACCCCAACTAGCATCTAAGGATGCTGGAGCCAGAACCACTATGTAGGTGTGAGACTGCATTCCCTAACTAGACGAGGGAGGGCAAAAAAGGTGAGGTGAATCTCCAACACTTTTTTTTCTTTAATTATTTAGAAACTCTTCTTCAGACTTTTCACACGAAAACAGGATGTTCGAACTCTATTTATGCTGAAGCTGAGAAGGTTATAGAACACCAACAGTTGCAGATGATGAACTCCAATTTAGTTTCAGGTTTAGATTTTTATCTTAAATCCAATATAAAAAACACAGAAACAAACATCAACCCCCAAACAAAACAAAGCAAAAAATTTTAGTATATTTATTTCCTGGAAACTTAAGTTGTTTTAGTCTGTTTGTCCTTCATATATTGTAATAAAATAGTAGACATGCACTCTTAAATTTCCAACATTAAAACAGATTATTCAATGACAGGGATACAGAATCTGGAATACACTATTTCTGCTGGCAAAGGAGGGAGAGAAGGGCAGAAATTTTTTTGTTTGTTTGTTTGGTTTTTTTTTTTTTTTTTGTTAACCAAACTGTTAACTTGCACTGAGGAAAGAACTGTAGATACTGCAGAGAGAACTCATCTTTCTAAGGCTATCAGTCTGTTGTGAACTACAGGCAACTACCATGGAATTAATTTTGTTTTAATTTAAAATCTATATTAAAACATATTCTTATGACACTGTGTAGTTTTATTTCCTGTTATGGAAACAGTAAATGTAAAATCTTACAAGATTTTAACATTTCTGAAATCCTTATTGCTATATTTATCCCAGAAAAGTGGGATAAATAAACCAAACCCATGGTTTCCATAAGTTATTACTGTGTTCTCTGAACTGCTGTCATGCACAGGTACCACAGATGGTGGTAACCCCGTCACTAAGTGGAAGTCCAGGCTGTATGGTCAACCTTGTTCATTGAGTATTAAAGAAGTTGCTTTCTGCACCCTATACTTTTTAGGTTTTTGGAAACCTTCTGTTGTACAAAAAGAGATCAGATAATTGCTGTTGGTGTGTTTGGGTTCTTTTTACCAGAATTTTCTAGGGTTTTCTGAAGCAGTTACAGGTTTGTAATGGACTGGCACATAGGGTTGCACAGAAGGGAAGACTGAGATGTGTGTTCTTTTTTTTTTTGGTAGTCGTTGGTTTATTTTTATTTTGTTTTATTCCTGGTGCATCTGCTATAGATCATCTTACACAGGGACTGCAGCTGTAGAAAGAATGAACAAATTAAGATGCTTACGACAGTAATTATTTCAAGCCCAGTATTGCTGAACAATGTCTTTTCCCGAAGATGTCAAGGTACAAATGGTAGAAGGTTAAAGCTGTGTAGCTCAAGTCAGTCTAATTTAAAAGGAGCTGTAAGAGAATAAAAAAAAATAAAAAAAAAAATATATGCTTTATGTAATTAGCACCTTAATCCTTCATATTTCTGTTCAGTTTTTGTGTTAACAGTACATCCAAGACTTGCTTCAGAAGGAAGATTAGCAGTGTTTCCTGAAGAGTTCAGGGTCACTAATTCTCTGGGTTTTAAACAGTGAAACCCTGTATGTTTCTGCCTTCTGATGCATGTTAAATATTTGCAGAGTAAGTTAACTAGATATTTTTTCTTGCTAGAACCTAGTATTTTAAATTCAGTATCACTGAAATACATATGCTATGTGAGAACAAAATGTAGACTGTCTGTTGGCTTATCTGTAGACATAAGTCATTAAAAATCCTCAACAGTAACCACATTTGAGAGATCATATTATCCACGTTTGTAGCAGTGTTCAGGTGACTATACCACACAGCAATATACAAAACTGATGTAGAGTATCTACTTTTTAGCGTGCTGTGCTCTGCCATTAGAGGTGTCCTCAGAGAACTGTTTCTGTAACATCTTTTATGAATAATTTTTATCCAAGTCCTGTAATACGAAATCTTGGGTTGCCAAGGACATCTCTACTTGCTACTGTTGTAAGCACATCTGTAATAAAACTTTGCAAAAGTTTCTTACTGTAAATGGAATCAATCTTACTTTGAAAGGCTGGTCATGAGTTCTTCTAACACATCCTCAGATAAGTGTGTTCTGAGCTTTCAGTTTGTGAGAAATGCCTGAGCTTAGGTGAATTTCATACATCTGAGATTTAATTTAAAAAAAAACCACCTATTTGGATGAACTATGGTGCGGATGAGTGAAAAGTTTCAAACCCTTCAAAGGTTTCAGCTCCTTGCATGGCTGTCAGGTACCTGGCTAGATGACTTCAGACACTCACATCTGAAAAGTTTCTGGCCAACACAGTTGTCCTGTCTGGGTGACTGGGGCTTTGAACCATTCTATTGGAGTCCCAGGGCTTGTAAGCATCTGTGTGGAGATGGACTGGACATTTAGTTTCCATAGTCATGACTTTGTACATATAGTTCATTTTCAGTTGTTTATATGCTCCTCTGTAGCAATTTTTAAAATACTGAGCAGTCAACGCTAAATGTACCATTATTGTCAGAAGTCATCCATCCTAAACTATTGAGATACTATCATTAAAATGAAAGAATTGAGAGCTCTAACTCTATGGGAAAGTGATTTTATGGACAGCTTAGTTTGATAATCATATGTCAGATATCCTATAACTAATTAGTATAGAATGATTAACAGTTAGAAAGAATTAATAATTCCTGTCAAACTTTCCAGTGCTCCTATTTGAGATTTTATTAATCTAAACATGCACAGTATGTCATTTAGTTATTTTTCTGCACGATTGATTGATTGAATTAGTTGTTTACTGGGGGAGGGACAAAGTACCTAAGAATAATGGGAGGCAGAGAAAAATGGAAGAGAAATTGACTTTTTCAAAAGTCATATTAGAGCA
>VZRU01011261.1:1195283-1242841 GCA_013398155.1 Pedionomus torquatus
AAAAAAGGACAATTTCTGCTGGGTAAAATCAGCATTCATTTTAGCGTACTAGAAAGAGCGTGTCATGTGGAGTATCATGTAGGGCTGAAGGTCAAGGCCAATCTGCTTGCTACATTTTTTTTCAGTGATCCATTATCTACTCTTGCTTTGTTGAAGTCACTACTACTTCCAAAGAGGAAAACAAAAAGGAAGAAAGAAATGGCAGCAAGAAGAGATTCTTCATTGTGTTTTAGCTATCATTGTAATATGCACACACCACCATAATCAAATTCAAGCACACGGAATGAGCCAATTAGTCACTCTAGTAGCAGTGAAGCAATTAAAATGAATAAACCTGTCTGCTGTAGGCTGTAGATGGAATGGGAAGAGAGATGGTCTTCCTTCCTTTCTCATGCCATTGTCATTTAAATAGGCTCGAGTTTCTTTGCCTACTGAGTTAAGTTCTGTAAAAAGCAGACTACTACTTGATGAGTGCTTTTGCACTTGTCATTTATAACTGTTTTTCCCAGACTGGAGACAGTTCTGTATAAGACAAAAAAATTATGTATTTGTGTTATTGTAGAGTCTGGGAACGCTACCCGTGGAGCTTTCTCTTTAAAGCAATTCATTCCATATGGGTGGGTTACTATAATTATATCTATGCAGATGCTGAGTACAGTTACAATAAACAGAAACCAAGTCTGTTGTTTTCTCAGAAAAATGCAGAAAAACTAGACACCAAAGCAAGCTATCAATCTGGCCTATTAGGATGTGGACAGAATGACTGATACTGGCTTCGCCTCCCAGATTCTCCCATTGTCTCTGGGCTGTTTTTTCTATACAGCTATTGTATGTAGAAGATGTCAAACCTGGTATATTACAGTTCCCTTCTCCTCCCCCCAAAAATAATAATAAAAAAAAAAATTAATTGTTTTGCCCAGGGCAAAACTGGCTTCTTCCCATAGCGCTGATCTGAATGGGAATGGTCTGTGTAGCTAAACTACATTGCATCTGCTGTATGCTGTGCTGGAGGGTGGTAATAGTTAGTGACAAACCCCAGTGGATCCTCCTTGTAATGCCATGTTTATCTCTCTGGAAATATTTTCCACAATTCCCTCTTTCTTTTTTTTTTTTTTTCCCCCTTTTGGGTGTTTCCCCCTTTTTGTACTTTTGAGGTATATGTTTGGGATAGGATCCTGCTGAAGTACATTTATGCTGTACCAGGTCGCCTTATTCTCTTACTGGTATTATTTGGCTCATTAACATATGAAATATTTTTCTGGTTACTTCCATCTGTAATCTTGCACAGCTCAAAATTTCCTGAGCTACAAATAAAGCCTATGGTGAGTTTTGGTATACTTTAGGCCTTCTCTGTGACTACAGGCTACATGAGTTATGAACTCAAACTCCTCTTTTGTGAAATACCATGTAAATTCCTTGTTGCCATGTCTATGGTTTAAAAATCATGCAGCCGAAAGTATGAAATACTAAGCGTATCCTTTTATGTACTTTGAATTTATAGGGACTTCAAAGTCAGTCCTCATTTATTGTCTGGCTTGTTTCACTTCAGAAATGACTTGAACTGTGAACAAAAAGGAGCTGACAGTATTTTCAGATAGGCGCTTTATAGTTGTGCACTTTGCAACTATACGATAGGGCTGCCTCTGGTGCCTTGAATGCAAAATTAGCTTGTTGATATGTGCGACTACAGACAGAGGAGCAGATGTAGTAATTCTGCTTTATTTACATGAAATCTCTAAAAAGGCATTTTCTGGCAGCATGCTAGGAATAAATACAGTATCAAATATAAACCACGCCACGCTATGTTAGCTCGTTCAGGTGTCAGCTGTGCCACTTAGATGTGGGTGAGAGCAGGGAGTCGGAACCCTCCCAGCAGGGCTGGGAGCTCTCCCGTGCCCAGCACCCCCCTGTGTCAGCCTGCTCTGGAGGCTGCTTGTTGAAGGGTGTTTGCCTGGGGAGCAAGCTCGACCCTCTGCCCAGGGTCCAGGGACCCTGCCTTTAGCCCCCAGGGCTGGGGATCTTTAGGGGGCAAAGAGGGTGTGCCCTGTAGTCTCCCACCCCTGTGGGAGGCCTTGCAGAAGCCATCGGATGTCCTGAGTTTTTATTTTTATTTTTTTAGAGTAGGAGATGCTCTTACCTTTTTTCCTCTCCCTCCCTGCCCCTTCACTTTCTGTGGCTTAGCTCTACCCTAAACTGGTGTTGTCAGGCTTCTTTTTCATAGCCAAGAGGTTCAGGAACTTAACTGAGACTAGAAAATTGTGGGGCTGGAAGGGACTGTTGGGGCTGGAGGGTATCCAAACCATAGAGTTCAACACCTCTTATCTGAGTGAAGCAAGGCTTAAGTAAAACCCCTTGAACCTTTTGAGCCAGGAATATCAGAACTGGTGATACTCAGCTGGCCACCACTGCAAGGGAAAGCTCTTCCTAGGGGACTGTACGCTTTCCCCCTCCTCATTCCTCCTTTGCCACTGTACAAAGCCTGAGGAAGGAGGTATCACTCCAGTGATAGTTCCTGCTCTGCCTTGCTACTTCACTTAACTGACAGGTTTTAGTCAGGCAGTTGCACATGTTAAAATGTTCCTTTTTTTTCCCTCTCAGGTATTCAAACTTTCCAGTGTGGGGTTGGGGATGTTTATTCAGTTTATGAGCGGGCAGACACATTAAAGATTAAATGCCTTGACTCTGAATTGCAGGCAGAAGTGGTGGGAGGAGATGCAGCTAATTTAACTCGGTGGATGATTGATGTGTATATGTCAATTTCTATTAATATTCTTTTGAAATCACTGACGCAAGCGTGTTTTTCCCCCATCCTAACAGAAAGTATAAATAGAAAGACAACAAAACAATCCTATCTCTTTAATTCATGATACTCAGAAGCGGTTAAGCAAACTCTGTCATTTGAGAGTGTCCTCCACCGGCTGGGAAAAAACAGCTTATGATGATGCTCTTGCCACTTTAAGAATATCAAGATGCTCTAACAGAGCTCTTCACTTAGTGCTAAAATGGATAAAGCGCAAAAAGCAAAAGTCACCTGCAGGTAGACCTAGATAAATTGCTTAAAAATGTACCGTTCCCTCATTAGACAGCCATTCATTTCTTGAAAAGAGCTAAATGTATTTGTTGAGGTGTAGCTATAAACAGCATGTTTAAAATGAAACAGAGTTTAGAGCCTGAGTGCACAGCACTGTTATTCAGAAGTAGCTTTTGAGCAGAGAGTTTCAACGGGAAGGTGCTGTTTGGTTGGACACAAATCAGCAAACGTTTAGCTGAAGTGTGAATAATTCAAGCGGGCATGAAGAACTCTGCTTTCTGAAGAGACGGAGCGCAAGAATAAAAAGAAAAAAAAATCTTCAAACATTTGCATCAGCCTTAGAGGACAATGCGAGCAGCAGGATTTGAAACAGATTTGCAGATGCACTCTCTTTAGGCAGGGAGAATGCTCATTAAATGCAAGATGCTTCTGTGGCTCGTGTGTTCGCACGGAGGTAGAGGTTTGCAAGACTGACGTATCAGATAAAGTCAGAGTGGTTACCACACCGACGGTGTAGCAGCTGCATAATAAATGATGGAGAGAATCATGTTAGGCATGCCCACCTAACCTAACTTGAATCATGCGAAAGGGGAGCTGCTGGAATTCAAATAGACTTTCTGGTTCCCAGCAGTCGGCAGTAATAGAATGCTTTCAGGAAGATGACAGATGCAGGGGAAAGATGCTGTTTTGCACTATCTTGATTTGTTACGGCAGCCAACTTATTGGCATGATGGAGTGACAAGAAAAGCAGCTGGCATGGAAGGTAGGATTATCAAAGCTATTGCATCATTATGAATGTAATTAGAAACTGACCATGACAAAGCATATGCTAGAACGAGCTGCTGCTGATGGCAGAGGATTTGTTGCTGAGGTCTTGAAACTCTGAAAACAACATTCCTTGTGCAAAATGCTTTTTGCAGTTTCATTTGTGCTTGTGTTACCCCTTCTTTCCTGCTTGCCTCCAAGCTCGGGAATCGCTTGCTTGAAAGAGAGTGTTGTGTTAGTATGAGGCTGAAGAATAAAGTGTTTTCTAAGTCTGTGAAGCCTCAGGTAGATAGAAACAAGACTGGGAAAGGTTCCCTCTGATTCACTATCAAGCTCTGACTGATGTATTGGCATATTCAGGAATCCCGAGGAGATGAAGATGCATGCTGAATGTTTTTGATATAATGAAAAGACATTATTGCAGGTTTCTGCTTTACAGTTAGTTTTTTCTGACAGGTTTTATTCCCCATCAGTTTTTAGCTCTTGACATTTATTCTGGTGCTTGGTATTATATAAAGAAAATACATCAATATCTCCTGCAGGGTTTCTCAACAACTCCAGCATCTGTTTCAGCTATTGAACTGTATTCACGTTTTGCCAACTTGATGCCTACCCAGCTGGTCTATCATTTCTCGCTTGATTACTGCTCTTAATTTCTCTGTATCAGCTTGTTTCAGATAGGATTTTGAAAGCTGTTAATGAGAAATGACAGTAACTGCTAAATTATTGAGAACTGGAGTATTCTCTTATTTTTGAAACATCAGAGAGTATTTTTGCATGCATTTTATTAAATTCATATTCTGTGTTGCAGTGAGGTTTTCATATAATCATTTAATTTAGCTGTGACTACTTTAAAGTAGATGAGTCACAAGCATAACTTTCAACTATTTTGAGAAAGTTTGAGAAAAATTTAAAGGTGCATGCTTTGATACACGTTTCATCTTAATGTGTGTTCCTTCCTTCTGCCCGTCTTCCACCCCCTACCCCGCAACCTATATACTTCCTCTCAGTCATGGTGAGCAGTCATTAAGTGTATACTGTACATATTGAAATATATTTTATCACCACTAGGGTGAAACCGCTAAGCAGCTCCAAACAGGTGATTTGAGCTGAGTTAAAGCAGACGTCAGATCTATCGGAGTGGGTTGCCCTGGGTCTAACAAGTAAAAGTGGGGTTTTCTAAATGTAAGGTAGAACCTCTCCTTCTTTTCTCTTCAGAGGTCCAACAAACATTCAAGCACTTCTTGATAGGTTGCAGGGTATGATTATGTTAAATTATTTGGATTGTTTTGCTTTTAAAAATGCTTTCTTTCAATGTAAACTCCCCTTGTCATCAGTTCTGTCATTTTTCCTAAGCTGATGATTAAGAAATCTCTAGTCATGTTGGATATTCTCTTTTCTGACTTTATTTTAAATGACTTTGCTGGCTGTACTCTATGTAGTCTTGTCAAAAGAGGATCAGGCTATTAAACACTAAATGTTGCTGACTAAAGCTGTAGCAGTTTTAGAAAGATAGATGTTTCTAGATACACAGCAGTGAGCCAGCCTTTGGAAAGTTTGAAGGTAAGGATCAGTAGAACTGATATACTGTTAGCTAGTTTGGGCATTTCCATGCTTTGGTCACCTCTGAGAGGCATTTTAAATTATTCTGTAACTGCTGGGAGGGGAAATATACTTACTAATGGGCAGGATTGCTATGGGGTTGGTATAGCCAAAAATAGTTCAGTAGTTTTGATGACGATAAAAAAAATATTATTGCTATTCTATTTTAGAGAAGTTCTATTAAACTTAAAAATAATTTGTCCTTGTTGATGATGATGAAAACACAGAGAGAATAACACATATAAACAGCATAAGTGCCATTCAACTTTTCAGGGTAGCAATAAAACTGTTTTATATTGCATGTATTATATTTATACTCCTGAAGCTGCTAGTCTCTGCTTGTCTCAGGAGTGCTGTCTGGCTATCATCATTTAGTAGTTACTTAAAATGGTCTTCTTGTGATGCTTGTAATCATAACTGCATGCTGTCTGTGGGCATCATCCAACTGACAAGTGATTCTATAGTTTGCTTCTGTTTTATCTACAGTATTTGGCTTTAGCTTTTTGTTTCGTTGATGAATTAAAATGACACTAGGTGGAGCTAGCTGTTGGTTATAAATAGAGCTACAGTAAGATAGGCCTGTCTAATGAGCAAGCCCCTGTATATAATGAATATTATTAAAAATAGCAATTTAAAACGTTAGCCATGAAATTCTAGATCTGGTGGGGTTAAAGGAAGCATTTTTTCCATTTTCCTTTCCCTCTATTTTACAAGCTAGTAGTCAAAGATGAAAAAGAATAATAGGAAAAAAGCATGTACATTAAACAAAGGGAGCTGGAAGCAAAAGAACAGAAGTAGAAGAAAAGATGAGAGAAGCAGCAATAAGAGCCAGCAGATGTTTCCACTGTAAGATACATGCAGATATCCAATTGTGTATCTGTCTTACTTTAGCCTCCTGATGCACATAGATTTTTCTCTCATACTTATATACATACTCTTTCCATGTTGTCTTCCTGAATTAATTTATAGAGGTGACATATTTCACTTTGAGACATGGGACTGATGTTTTCAAATCTCTGCCTTGGAGGGTGTTCTAAAAGGTGTGCAAGGGCACAGGAAATTGTCACTCACATGTTGGCCAGCCATAATTAAGAAAAATGTCAGGATTATTTATTGACTGAGGTGGGAACTGATTGTATGTGCTCAGTTGCCTGATTCTGCTTATTAATCCCAGTCAAGGATAAGAATCCTGTAGTCTTAGACAGTGTGACAACATAAGAAAAATATACTTGCTTCCAGACAGATTTACAGATATACACCAAAGATATGGTATATATATTCATTCAGCAAAGGAGAGAGAGAAATCAGGCTATCTACTGGTACTTAGGTACATGAGCTGAAGAGGAAAAACCAGGAAATAAGAAGTGTGACATGAGTACAGGGAAAGGGACAGGCAAAAATAGAGATTAAGAATGTGAGCTGTGGACCCATCTGGCAGAGCAATGATAATTCCCATAAACATCTGTTGAGTGCAGCACTTGCAAATTCAGTCTTTATCTTGTTGTTACTGCAGAAAAAGGGAATAGGGGTAGGGAGATGCTCAAGTCAGGGGGGAAAAAAATAACAGCTGCCGGACATTCCAGGAGTAACAAAGTTTAGAAGGCTAGAGATAGGCCTTTTTGAACATTGTCCATAGAAACTTGAAATTTTAGTACTGAGCTGGACATGTAAGTTAGAATGGTCATGAAAAGCTGGTAGTAGACAAAACTGAATTGTGTTTGGACCTATTGCTTGTTGGAGCCATCTTGCAAGAAAGAAACGCTGCAGTGTCAACCTGAAGAGATCTTTGTGATTAAAAGCTGCACAGTTGGTGTTCCACAGCACAAGCATGTGAGGACATCAACTATGGTGGAGACAAAATTTATTAGCTTTACAAGATCATTTGGTATTTTATTGAGGATAGGCCATGATTAATTTATTTACTTTTTTAAAAAATGTGTATTTTTAACCAGAAGCAAGGCCTTTGAAGTGTGCTACGGTGTTACTACTTCCATATATGATTCCTGTGCAGTTTTGTCCACTGGTACCCTAGGACCTCTTGCTTTGAATGATCTCACCCTGCCATGTCCTGAGTGTTCCTTCTGACAACAGGAAGACACGTGTAGTGCAGCAGCTCTTGGCTTTCCAGTGCTGGTCATCTGCTGCTTCACTCAACTTGTGGTTTCTGCTAAACAAGGTGGAAATTCTGGTTTAGAAATAACCAAGGTGTGGGCAAGTGTCTGACCATCTCAGACAAGGGTCATGAAATATCTCTCTCTGTCACTAAAATTCACTGGAATGTGGAGGAGGGCAGCAAGAAGAAAAGTGGCATGTAATGTAGGGAATGGCAGGGCTTTAGGTAGTCTATGAGACAGTCATTTGATGAATGAATGGTAATTACCTTGCAAAACGTGCGTAAGGAAAGGCACACATTGGAGTCAAGCTTGTCCAAGGGATATTACTGAGCATCTGCTTATAAACTGCCAAATGCCTTTTCACAAAGAAATATTACATCTAATAAAAATGTATTAATAAATTAAGTCTATTTGCAAAGAAGGAAATATTTTTCTTCTTTGAAGAGCTGGAGCTCAAACTCTGTGACATTTATTTATTTATTCTTACTGTGTAACAGAATTAAAATTGGTGACAATTTGGGAGGTTTGTATTTCATAATAAAGGATGTCCTTTCTCCCCACCCCAGAATAGGGTTATTTTGTTCACAGAGGATTAAACCACCCGTTCCTGAAATCATGCAATTCTAATCTCCATAAGAAATGCTGAGATTTCCAGAAGCTGCTGGATGTTGCTAAGCACCATGTTAACTTTGTGCATGATGCTGAAAAGGAGTAAAGGGTAGGGGAAAGACCTGTCTATCTGAACAGTTGCTGGACTTTGGTCAGTAAAGACATCCAGAAAAAAAATCGTGAAGATTTGCTGAAGGCTTGTTTCCTCTTCTTACTCTCATGAAATCAAAGCAGAAGATTACTGCATACAGACTGGTAATAACAAGAAAGTCTTCAGCTTGCTGCTGTGCTGCGCTTGCACGTCACAGCAGGTGGATACAGCCCGTCTCCTTCTTAAACTCCAAGTTACAAGCAGTCTTGCGTCTTCTCTACTCTGTGCCACTAGCTCCAAAATGTCCACATAATACGCTGCAGAACGGAGGTTGTAACACAGTTGTTGTGGAGTCCTTGCAGAAATATCCTGGATGTGGCAGATCTTGTGATGCAGTCATGAAAGAGGAAGAGCTGAAATGGAGACCTCAAAGGAGGGAGATCAGGGCTCCACCAGAAAGGGGAGAAACCTTTCTGTCAGGTTGTAATAGTTTTTCCTTGAATTTTTTTTTTGTTTGTTTGTTTAAAAAAACAACCAAACACCTTTTTGTTTATGATCTGAGCATTAGAATAAGGATTCAAGATGCACCTGTTTACAAAAATCAGGAACCTCCATCTGCACTGCAGTTTCTCTAGCTTTTGTTATCTTTAGAATAGATCTTAGTCTTAAAAAAGGAAAATCAGAAGAGTAAATCAAGATTAGCCACATTGTGTTTTTCATTAGCATCCTTGAGTTACCTAGCTTAGTGTTTTACATCTGTTCTTTACAAGGTGTTTCTTTCATTTACATATCCCTAATGATACTGCACAAAGCGCGACCAGTACTCCGACTTGCTTGATGTTACAGAAACTCAAGACTGTGAAATGGTCGAAGAGAGACATTTGTTTCTGAGCAATGCTGACAAAGACTCCTCTTTTTTCTTTCTTTTTTTTTTCCCCTCCACACTCTTTCTCCCTTTCTTCCCTCCCTCCCTTCTGCCCATGACTTGTCACACCTGGGGAAAAAAGGTAGATCAGAAAAAGTTAAAGCAAAATTTGAACAAAACCTAAGCTACTAGAAACTTGTGTTTTCTTAATCAATTTCTAGTTTCACCTTCTCTGCATTCTATGTCCTTCTGATGCTTAGGAATAAAGAGCATGCTGAATTTCTTTTGTGGGGTCAACTTCTTTTAGCATTCTCTCCTGATCACTTATATTGATCTGTTTCTCTGAAACTTAAAAGCCACACTAAATAAAACCACCACATGCTGTTTTCTCTAGACTTTCTTTTTATGAGCAGCCTGTTATTTTTATATAACCATTATGCAGGTCACATATGTTTTTGCAACAAATCAAGTGAAGATAGTGGGAAAAGGTTCATCATTGTGTGGGTTTTTTTGTGGTTTTTTTTAGGAAAACCATTTTATATATTCCCATAGTATGCTTATATTCAACACATCTTTACTTCTTATTTCAAAATACCACTTATAATGGGAACTCCTCTGTGATTTCATGCTAATGGTCCCAAATGGTATTTAATACATAATCTCTAGGTACAAACATCACTCATTTTAAAGAGCAAGCTGGAATATTCTTGTTTGTTTAAATGAAGGGTTTTGTCAAAGACACAACTTTTCACTTTGCAGTCCCAGGCTGTTTTACATTAACTTTTGGCCCAGTATGAGTTAAGGTCTATGAACACCAGAAAATGCCACCCGTTGTTTTCAGTAATGTTTTCAGGCCCTGAATTGTGACTGTATCAAGTTTGAGAGTTAGGCAGAAAAGCAAAGGTATTAAATAACTGCATGTACATGGCAAATTTTATGTCTGTATTGTTCTGAGCCATAAGGAATGGAATCTTGTAGGATGAATGCTTTGGTGAAATAGTTTCAGTGCCATTGAAACATTTGGTGAATTAAGATTAAAGTTAAGGTTATTAAGAATTTTAAGATATTTATGGTTTAATATCTGTGATGACAATAATACTATATAATAAAATTACTGACTTCTCATTTCTTAGCAGCCTTTTTTTTAGACTACTGAAGAGCATAAGAGATTTTTATCTTACTAATGAATTTGGTACTTAGCAAAACATTTCAAAAACAGTGAAATGAATTGCCAGCCCAGTTGATCCAGTGATTAAATCTTTGTATGCGTGTGTCCTTTCAGATATTTCTTCAGAAGCCAAGAACAAAAAGCATGTCACAGATGTTGGTAAATCCCAATAGCTAATTGTATTTATTCCTAAATTCTGTTGTTTTTCAAAACTTCAGAAGTAATGAAGATTAGTTAAGTGATCAGTTATGATACAACCTGAATCAAGATCAAACAAATCCTAAAACAGTTAGGGTTATGAGGAGTATCTCAGGTTACTAAATTAAGGACATAACTAGAAATCAGAAATTCAAAATGTTTGATATACCTTCTCACTGTATGCAAACCAAAACTGGTGCCATCATCAGCACTTGGAATGCAAAAGGTCAGATATGGTTTGCTTCCTTCAGAGAAACTACACTTTAATTTCTATAAAGTTCTTTTAGAAAGCTAAAAATGCTTTAAGTAGTAATACCTCATTGTCTGCCACAATATCTTATTCCATATTTTTCTTAGAGGGACTGTTTGTTAAATTATATGGGCCTAAATGTAACTTTTAGCCATCATCATTAACCAAAGTGTTGGTGCAGATTATAAAGGTCCTTTAACCATAGGGAAATAGTATGTTGCTGAGGAGTATCGACTAGGATTATTCCTCTGGCAAAAAGCAAATTAATTTTGTGGGAGTCCTTAGTGAAAGTAGTATTTAGTATTATTTAGTATCACTGGGATTCTATATGATCTGGCTTACCTGACAAATAAACAGCAGTCCAAGCAGCCCTGTTGGACTATGTGTATCACATAGTTTCTTAAATCTGCCTAAGCCTACAGAGCAGAACATTTATTAATTTATTATTATTATTTAATGTGCATATTTTATTATTTATTGTGTGACAACAAAGTACATGGTACTTGACAAAGCACAGAGGAAAGCAACTTTTTCCTATAGAGAATGATTTATAATTAATATGATGGGTTTGCTTTGCAGCCTCAAAACCAGACACAAAATGATAGCTGTAAACCCTGGCCAGCTGTGAGGCTGTAACATACCCTAAACAGAAATGGGATTGCATTTTGTGGCCTCCTTGTTATTAACACACATCTTGAGGATTTTACACTGGATTATAATTGTATCACATGGAGACACACCGCCCATTGATGATTCTGAGGTGCCATGGAAACACAGAGGAACCCACAGTAATTGTTGTAGTTTGTGAGAGCCAGAGATAGGTATGTCATTGGAAATCCCTAACAGCCTGTACTTTGACAGAAACACTGAAAATGAAAGAGAGGGAGAAAAAACATGAAAGGGAGAAAATATGAACTAGTCTATTAGATGTGCAAAAGGCAGAGGCTTCAATTTAGAGGACCAACTTACTCTGCTGATGCTTCATGTAACATATTGGCATCTGCTGGGTCAGGGCTTAATGTTTTTTCTTGAGTGAACAACCACCTCAGAACAGTTGTATGCATTATTATAATTCAGGAGACAAACCTAGGCATTTGGGTTGCTTTGCAGCATAATTTTCTGGTTTAACACCTTGCCCCAGGATTTGTAGAAATACTGGAAGCACAATAAAACACTATTGAGGAGAGGTGAATCAGTGCTGAAATCGTCAGTCTTATTTTTTCTCTGGGATTTTATATGGTCCCAGCTGTCTCAAGTGAGTTTAAAGGAAAAAGAAACTAATATTGGAACAGCTGGACTGATCTGCATTGCTAAGACTGGAAAAGCCATTTCTTGTACTGCCAGTGTAAGTATGGGACTGCAGAGACAGAACAAGAACCACAGAGAGAAGTTTTGAGGGTGCTGATGCCTGTTTCCTAAGTGACTGTATTGGGTGTAGGTGGCAAGGCTGGGAGGAAGGGGCTGCGTGGTTGGCCTCCATGAGGAAAGGGAATGGCTCCAATGGACACAGCCAGTTCTAGGCAGCTCTAGATAGCTGCAGTGGACCCACTGCAGGGCACATCTGAGCCCTTCAGCTAAGACTGGGGCATTGCAGGGAAAGCCTATTTTTAACAAAGGGAAAGGCATTGAGGGGAAGAAAGTGTGAAATGGCAGGGGGAAGATCAAGGTCAGAGAAGAAGAAGGGGAAGAGGTGTTCAAGGTCTTGAACAGTGATTCTTCTGCAGCCCCTGGAGATGACCATGGTGGAGCAGATACCATGTTGCAGCCCACGCAGGACTCCATGCTGGAGCATGTGGATGTGCCGTGAAGGAAGCTGCAGAAGAGCCCACACAGGCATATACTTCCTTAAAGACTGCAGCCCCTGGGAGTACCCATGCTGAAGCAGGGGAAAAGAGTGAGGAGGCAGGAACTGCAGAGAGGAGCTGGTGCAGACTGATATGACAGCCCTCATTCCCCATCCCCCTGGGCCCCTCATGGTGGGAGTGATGGGGAAGGACTTTGAAGTGGAGGAGTGGAGTCAGGTCAGAGGAAAAATGGCGCATGGGGAACAAGCATTATTTCAGAATTTGTGTCTTTGTTTCTCATCATCCAAATCTACTTTAATTGGCAATAAATTAAATTAATTTTTCCCAAGTTGAGCCTCCTGCCCATAGCAGAAATAGTTAAGTCATCTCAACCATGTAAACTCAAGAACTTTTTCATTGTTTTTTCTCCCCTGTCCTGTTGTGGAGGTGGAGTGAGAGAGAGGCTGGGTGGGTGTAGGTCAACCCTCAGCAGTGAGGTTGGACAGGATTATTCCAAGTGAGCTTTCCAAACCGTCAGGAGGTAGTGACTCAAGGTTAGTAATTTTTAGGGATAACTGAATGGTTGAGTGCAGACCACAGCTGATACTTGTTAAAAAAGGAAAGGTTGTAAAATGAAACCTCTCTGTGTTTGATGTAGCAAGTCACTCCAGAGAATCTCTTATCCTTAATTTACCCTAAAAAGACCAATGAAAATACATTATCATGAGTTTAAAGCCACTGTAGACAATATGCACCTGAATTACAATCAGGAGCATGAGGAATTTGGGTAACATTTGGGCTTTGCTATTATTTTTGTGTACCAGGGAGAGATTACATGTATTGGAATTTTTCCTTGGCTGTACTCATAACATATGACCTGTAAAAAAAACACTACTGAAATAGGTGTTTATGGACTTTCACAACACTGATTGTACAGATGTTATCTGTGGTTTCTAGTGAAGTTTGAAAAACAAACAAACAAACAAAAAGCTATTATGACCTTTGGACTTGTTGATTATTCTGAGATAATCAGTGAAGAGAAAATATATTGTGTCCAGGCTGAGAAGATTTTAAGAAATGTTTTACTGGGTTGCAGTAAGATGCTAGCACGTGGAGGGAAACGCAAACTGTTGTTTGCAGGACGTTGAAAGCTGTCTGTCATAACAGGTTGTATTCTGGAGGCTGTGCTCCTTTTTCACCATGGCTAACATGATACAAGTTTGAAATGATACAGCTGTTCTGTAAAAGGAAGCTTATAAGCATGAAGAATGAATGGGGGCAGGATGGGGAATGTTCAGATGTTCGTTATGTTCAGAAGCGACTTTGGAGCACCCAGCTGGAGCCTCGTGTGAGTGATCGCTCAAGACAAACTTATTTAAACTTTTTAAAAAGATTTATTTTGGAGATAAGTAAAAGGTCAGAAGATATTATGTGCAGGGAGCATTACCTTGGGACCATTTTATCTTATTCATTACGATTTCCGCCCTGTGACTTGGAATTAAAAAAGCTTTGTTTCCCACTGTCGGCTCTCTGATCTTCAGACGTTGATAGTCTGACAACACCAGGCTCATTTCTGGCTGGAGTTCCTCTCCAAGACTTCTCTGAAACATGGGAAAGCCTTGTGTTAATCATTGGGGTTGTAGGGCTTCGAAAATGTAAAGAGATTACTTCTTTGTCAGAAGCAAAGTAGGTTGTGTTATTTATTTGTTGGTCTTCGGATTGTACCACAGACCAGTAGTGAGTTTGGCCTGTGTCTTCTCATATTTGCCAGGAGGACGTTATTTCTGGCTTCTTTATGTGTAAGTTAGAGAAGAGGGTTAGACACCAAGGTGGATGTCAGTGGTCAGTAGAGACAATTACAGACATCTGACTTTTCTTCAATGTCTCTCCTACCTTCAGCGAAATGGAGTTTGGGAGGGGGCAGTGAAGTGGTTAGAAAGGATCGGGTTCATGTCTTCATCTGTTACTTCTGGAGTCCAGTCAAAGAGTATTTATGGAAGCCTGGCAGTACTTTCTCTACTTGTAACCAAAGAAATTAAATTACCCCACCCCGTTACCAGAATAAAATGTTGATCTTCACTGCAGATGCATTTTTAGATAAGATCTGTGATGTTTCTTTATACACTCTGGCATGATGCTTAGCACCTGTAAGTCATTTGTCTTGCTGATTATGCATGCAAGTAGACTGGAATAGTCCCATTCTTTCTAGGTAAGTAATGAGCTCTGTTTCCCAAGAACAACATAAGAAATATGCCGTGAGTTATTACGGAACTTGAGAATTCAGTAAGGGAAAGCTCATCTATGTATGAAGCAGGATTAATTTCATTAATCACATTCTTCTGTTAGTGCGATTTCCTAAATTTTGGCTTGTTCGTTCAGGGTTTTTTTGATATTGTGTTGCCTACTGGGTTGCAGTATTGAACACTTTGTTAATACTAGTACTACTACTATTTCAAGAGTATAGTAGGGCTTTAAGTATCTATTTAATTAAGCCAGAACAGGTCTGAAGCAATGAGAGATTTCTTCCTGGCAGGAGAAGTAAAGGTGGGGTAAGACACACCCAGAATTAAAGTTTTAATTTATTTTTGTAATCACTGCTTGATGAACATTGAGTCCCTTAGGATTACAGAGGGAGGGAAAGATTTCCTGTGGAAAAGTTACCTCAGTCTAAAAAACACATTGAAGGGGTCCATTCTAGTGTTTATTTAGTAAAAGACTGTGCATTTCGAATGACTCTCAGCATGATGCTCTCCTGGTGCATGTGTTCAGTTCAGAGCAAAAAAAAAATGAAGATTCAAACCCTCAAAGACTTGTTCCCTTGTAATCCTGTTTACATCCATTTAAGATCAAATCTGAAGTTTAATATTAAAGTAAATGTTGTTAACCCTGGAAAGTAAACAGCATGAGAGTGATTAAGCTTTATCACTTCAGGAGAGCAGATATGGCAAGAGAGAAAAACCTTGAATAAAATAATTAAGATAATTAATTGTTTCCTTTTTACATACTCAAGCATTTTATTCTGTGTTTCTGAACACTGAGCATTGAATGTTCTCTATTGGAACAGTTCTCAGAATTCAGATTTTATACTGCAGCGAAATGCTGCATTTGTAAGTGTGGGGAGGTAAACTGAGAAAGAGTATTGAAAGGAAACTGTACTGAAAGGTACATCATTTGGTACCAGTGCCCTCAGTTCAGGTCTGTTTGGGAGTATATAGGAGATTAGGGTTTACAGATGAAGAGTCCCTGATCCCCAGTTCTATCCCAAGCTGTCACCTCTCAAATAGTAGAAGCAGCAAGTTCACTTCCTACATCTTCTGTTGCAGAACATGTATAGAAATGAGTGGTGGAATACATAGACTTGTTCCCCGTAAACTAATGTTATAGTAAGAATGATGGGGCAAGTATGTGTCTCTCCTTTATCAGTTCTTCTAAAACACAAGAACGTGTCTAGGGAAATTGAAAAGCAACTCTTTGAGAAAGCAGAACCCTTCTTATTGTGTTTCGTCTTTGGAACTTGTTGCCATTTGGTGTGAGGGGAAAAAAGGAGTCACAATTGCAAAGCTGCAGAAAGTGTGTTTAGGTTCCACTTTGAGGTTTAACTGATAAAATCAACTTGTTCAGCATTTATTTGACTATTTTTCATCCTTTTACAATCATCTGAATAGTTAACTTCTATCCTCTGTGATCAGTGTTACAACAGCTAACGTGTTTAAAATCAGCCACCAAGCTGGAACACTTTCCTTTTAGGGCTTCTCCAACACAGTTGTTTAAGGGTCCTATGGTCTTTATAAAATGTCAAAATGAAATCAGCATTATTTATTTTGCTATAATGATTTTATTATTTCATTTTATTAATTATTGACCAACATTTTTTAAAGTGAAAATATATTTCTCTTTGTTTCCCATATTGTATTAATTTCACCTCTTCTTTTACTTTTTTATATTTACTACATCTTCCTTGCACTTTGACTCCTTTTCTTTTTTTTTATTTGCTTTCTGTACTGTCTCTTATGATGATGCTTGTAGGTAATATTCTAGATAGAAGGTGCCAGTAGTTAGTGTTTTTCGTTAAATTTAACGCATATCATTCTCCAAAGACGTAAAAGAAAGTGTTTGGCTGTTGAAGCTCTCAGATAAAAGCTAAAGTGACATACATATTTCATGCATCACAGCAACCTGTTTTGCATGCCACTGTCATCCTGCCTGAAGTTGTGCAAGATTAGATTCAAGCCATGCAAAACAAACAGACAGGACAGGTATGTTGCTGCCTCTTTGGAGTGTGTGTATCACATTGACTCTTCTGTCAGATATACTTAAACTGGAAAATAACCACTGGATGTTAATTGCACTCACACAGAAGGTCTCGATTACCGCCCAGCCATACCCAGTAGGTGTGGTAGCATTTACTGTTATGTAGCATTGACCAGTCTTTACAGCCTGCCCACTCCATTACTAATATAATTGTAGAAAATGAGTCACGATTTAGCCCGTAGACTTATTTAAGATTTATGTTTTAAGATTTGTCTTCTACTTCTCATCAGCCCTTACCATGTTTGTTGGCATCCTGACTGGAATTACCCCCGTGGGAGGACTCTCTCCAGCAAAAAACAGCTCTACCTTAACGTATTATTCAATCCATCAGTAACATGTAACTGTATTTTGAGCTTGCAAACAGATTAACACCTACAGGTAGATGTTTTTATTATGTAGTTTTAAGTTACCAATAAACTTTTTTTTTTTTTAATTGTTTTTTTAAAAAAAAAAAACAAAGACTGTTTCTCTGGAATTAGTTTCCCTAAAGCCTTGATCTTGTTTCCCCACATTTGGAGGATGACTTGTCTGCTTCTGTGTAGATATTTTTAGTACAGCTGGGGAATCTGTGGGTCATTGTGGCATATTTTCTCAGCTTAATCTGCTGTTACTTATGCTAATGAAGCTTGTGGCTCTGGGTTTGTGCTTCACTTTGGCACATTGCCACTTCTGCGGCAGAAGCCAAAGGTGACTTTATCCACTCCACCTAAGATGTTCTTTGAGGCGATTTTACTTTTCCAGTGGTCATAGAAGAAATCTGTCTCAGAGGAACAGAATTTCTGCCTTATCTTGTATCTTCTTGTTTTCTTCTAGAATACTGTGCTAAAGAGGGAAAGGAATAAGACTTGGAAACTCTGCTGCTTCTTGTGCCTACTTCATACTCCTTTGCTGACCCTGTGAATACAAACTAGCTAAAGTCTTACTTAAATTGTTCAGCTTCTGCTTGTGCTTGGGTTTCATTAACATAAAATGTAGCACGTATTTTCTAAGTTTAGGTGAAGTCTGTGTTCTTCACTGTCATTCTTCCAACGTGATGGAGTGGGAAATACCATGTTCCTGCAAGCTAAAGACAATCAAAACCTAGGGTTTTTTTTTTTTGAGTCTAGCTGTTGCTCCAACTTTTGCATCCTCTGAACTGAAGGATGAACTAACCTAACCTCCTAAACAAAAACTTTCATTTTAATCTTTTATTAGAGCTCCACACATACTCTGCCTTTTAACAAGGAGCAATTCAAGGTTTTAATCTTGATCAGCCTTTGACAGGTACACAGAAAACTGCAGTGTCCCCAGGCAATAGTAGTCATCTCCTCCTGTTTTCTCTCTCTCTTCAGTTGACTTGTACATCAATTTCAGAGGAATTAAGGAAGGAAAAGAGATTTTTGTGGTATCCCAAGAAGGGAATTTCTGGTTCATGTATTTCTAAGCCTGGGATTTCATATGGTTGTTGTCATTGAATAGGGACAAAGGTGCTATTTGTCTTCTACTCAAAGCAGTAGGAGAGCAGATGTTAGTAGGAATGGTGCTAATAAGCTGCAGTAGAAACAGTGGTGAATCTACCTGGCTCTCTGTGTTTTCGACTGCTTTAGGGCACAACTACAATGTGCAGAGAAGAGAGCCGTGCCAGCTCCAAACGAGCCAAATCTGGAACTGGAAGCTGTTTAGCTGTATTGCACAGGGGAATGGTGAAGTTTCCAGGCCCAGAGACTCCTGAAATGTTCATCTTAAGGATTTCTCTGATGATCAAAGGAAATAAGAGGAGGAAATTCAATCCCAAGAAAGTGCTGTGGAGAACTCATCAAAATGTGTGTGTGTACATATGTACATACACACACATTCACAAACAGATATTACTAACCACCTATATTCATAGTACTCTCAATGCTTTTCCTGCTTGCTTAAAATGTACTTAAAATGTGGTGTTCTTGTACAGATTTTAATTTAGTTTGAAGCTAAAAAAATAACTGGAAAGCTATCATCACTAATAAATGGAATCTCCAATTCAATTTAATTCTTAATTTCTGCAGTTGCCTTTAAGTTGCAAGCAAACAAAAGTGATTCCTTTTAAGCTCAGTTGCCCCAAATTGGCAACATTAGCAAATGCAGGAGCAGAACTGAATGTGTTTATGGCAGTCTCATGATAATTATGGAACACAAGATTAACCTAGCCAGAGAAGATAAATATCTTGGTATTCGCTGCAGTGATAAACTGACTTTGGAATGCAGCCTGACAGAGTGGCAGATGAAATCCGATTTTTCTAGCTATACATAGCTCAGAATAGGGCACTGTAATATTTTTTGAATCTAAATGTCCCAAGAACCTCATGCTGTCTTTGTAGCATGGGTAGTTATTCTTTTATAATATTTTATGGGAAAAGTCTACAGCTTTAATGATGAAAATAGGTAACAGTCTTTGAAAGATGCTGAAAATAGGAGACCAGCTTGAGCTGTAGAACATGGATTTTGCCTTAATTGTGAGTTAGATCTTTCTCAAAGGCCATGTGTTCCAGGTCAGTCTGTCTGTATAACTTGAGTTTCCTTGGTATTTTATAACATAGTCTTAGTAAAACTAGGGGATAAGATCAGATTTGTCTGAGCTGTGGTTGACTGTGATAAAACCAGGCTAAATGTATATAATTTGTGAAGAAAAATACTGTTATCTTTTCCCTAAATTGTGGAGGTAAGAAAAATGATAGGATGATGGAGAAGTCAGAACAGTTACTAAATATTTGCTGCTCTGGTTCTCTGTGTCACTTGAAGAATTGTTGACAAATGTCTTCCCCTGTTAGTTTCCAGTGATGTCCTCTATACATGGAGAGAAATTTCACAGCAATGTTGATTGATTTTCTTAACTAAATAAACTGCTTCAATGGGTTCCTCTTCGAGGGAGGTCTTCAGTAATTTAGTAAGTCATGGAATCTTTGCTTCAAGTCTTCAGCATCAGTCACCAACAGACCAGAGTCTCTGGTGCTAAATTTGTGATTTGTAGTTCACTCTTTTCTTTTTCCTTCTGAGTTGAGGCACACAGATTTGTAGTGTAAGGGGTGGGGGTGGGAGGCAGATGCACCTCACTAGAGCACTGTGTTCTTTTCCTAAGCTCTGTCAGCTTCTCTCTGTGTAGGTCAGAGTTTAAGACCAGGGAGGACCATTAGATGATTCAGCCCGATCTCATGTAAATGACAGACCTTTGCATTTCACATAGGTACTCCTTGGTTGATCCTGATAACCTCTGTTTGGCTAAAACGTAGCTCTTGGAAAGACGCGCAGGAAAACAACAACAAATTAAATATGCAGTACTACTCTTGGCAGTGTGGTTGTACTGTTTAATCACCCTTTCTAAAGAGATAGGCCACCCGTAGCTGAGAGCTTGCCTCAGCCTTTCAGCTCAGTCAGCAGGCACACTATGCCACCTGTCGCTACAAAGGTTGCCATTCTTAATTCTTGACTTTATCCATTCATTGACTTTGTCAATTGGTGTGGTGATTGAAGACTGATTTCTCCACATCCCCAGTCAACCTTTTTCTGTGATGTCTCCAGGAGTACATTTCCCAAGTGTTTGTCTTTGCTTTACAAACGTGTATTTCCCTGGTTTCCATCCCCTTCTCCTCCCCCTGCATTCACTGTGTCAGCTACACAGTGAGTAGAGCCTGACACCTCCTCTTCAACAGTGCATAAATACACTACTCTGCTGCTCTTGATCTTGGTCCTGTGGTGGCACACTGGCACTTCTAATTATAATAAATTTTCCGACCTGGTATTTGAGACATGCTTTTGTAACTGATACTTGAAAATAATTTTTCATCAAGAAACTGACCCTTTACTGATTGAAGTGATTAGCAACAACTCCTTTCGATGGCTGTATTTTCTTTTGAGGAAAGAAGGGAATGGAAGGGTTTATGATGACAGGAAATCTGAATCGTGTTGTTTCTTAAAGAAGGTTACAATTCCTAAAAAGACAAATGTTATTGTCCGGAAAGTTACGCTTGAGTTTCTGGTCTTGGATTAACAGCCCTGTTGTCTTCCTGGCCTCTTCCAGTGTCTGCACCTCTGCCTAAGACTTTCTCTGGCTTTTGAGGTATAAGCAGGTTATTATGCTTTCGAACAAGACAAATCTAGCAAGCTTCTTATACCAGTATTTTCCCTTTATTTCGTATATTACACATTGCTTTTTAAAATTTCTTACTACTGCAACTCATTGTAGAAGAATGGCTTTTTGAAATAGTTTCCTTCAACTTCAGAAGATGATCCGTTTTGAAGCACCGCGAGTATTTGCTCTCTGCTGGTGGCCACTGCTCTCTCTCTGAGTCTTTGTTTCAGTTTGTTTCTCCCACATCTGAACAGAAAGTGAAGGATGAATGGTCTGTTTTGGACACAGGCTTAATTCATTAGTCTTTAAGTTTATTTTACTGTTCTAGCATACATGTTTTAAGTCAAGGCCCTGGGAAACCTGGTCTAGTTGGGAGTGGCCCTGCTGACTGCAGGGAAGTCAGACTAGGTGACCATTGGAGGTCCGTTCCATGATTCTGTGATAAATATATTAACAGTTTTAGTTTTATTAATAATTAAAAGCTAGTATCACTGTTAACTATAATATACAACTTTTTGACTAGTAGTTCTGCTAATGGGAACTTACTGTAAGAAAAAGATCTGCAAATTATTTCACTTATTTCTGAGAGCTTAAGGACTAATAGAGTTAACAGCACTATTATTTGCTTTCCTTCTCCTAGAATTTGTTTTGATGCCCGTTACTGCCCTGAACAGATTTTTTGAGACTAAAGTTTACTTGCTGATAATCAGAGTTCATGTTGAATCTTGATTCAGCAAAACTCCTGAGTATTTGAAAACTCTATGTATGCCCTGAGCTTTGACTTGAGCACATGCTATTTTTTTTAGGCAGAAATTTTTGTGCTGAGGCAGTGAGGTTTGTGGAGTTTGTAAACCCAACAAGACAGAGGCTTTGTTCTCAGAAGCTATAAGCTGTACAGCATTCAATTCAGCAACCGTTTTTTTATTCATGCTCTCAATTGTCCAAATAATTGTCATGTTTCTTTTATATTCGCTGTGTCGTAATGCAGTATGTAATGTAGCATGCTTTGATGCGATGGTCAAAATGTGCTCAAAAATTATTTAAGCATTCAAGATGATTGAAAGTGTTAGCAGAGCCCTTTGTGGATCTCTTAAAGTATGTGGCAAGCACTTATGTTTTAAAAATACCCAAATTATGTTCTTGGTAATAAGGGTGTCACCTCAGCAAGGTTTTGGTTGAGAAACTCGGCACAGAATTGGGCCATATTAACACAGAACCAGCTCATCAAGTTCCTAGAAGTGATTTAAATCTTATTAGTCTAGGTATTGTGTGATACTGAAGCTGACAGGTTCTTCACTTCAGGCAAGACTAATCAATGGGTCTTTTTGGATTTTTTTTTTGGAAAAAGGCTAGGAACATTGATACATAGCTGCCTTTATTAAATGTCAGAGATTTCTTTGGACATAAGCTTCTACTGCTGAAGATGCTGATGAAGACATATTATTAGGAGGGGGAACTAGAAAAAGATCTGTTAACATGCCAGCAAGCCTCTCCGCTCCCCTTGGAGCTGAGTTTCAGCATGGTTATTAGCAGTCACATCAGCCTCCTCCTACATTGTCTTTTGCGGGCAGATCCTAGCTCCCTTGGTCAGTGCTCTGAGTGCAGATTTGTTTACCCTGACCTTGCTCCAGATGCATTAAAAACTGGGCATGCTAACATCATCATAAACTAATACATCTTACTAGGCTTAGTAGCTTGGCTTTAACAGATTCTGGTGTTGTTTTTAACTGGCTTTGTAGTTTAATAGCTCAGTTACTCACCAGGGCCATACAAGTTGCCTTTGGCTCAGGACATCGGCCAAGCAAGTTTTCATGTGTCTGGACAGCAGGCAGCGGGAGTTAGTATTTGCCTCAGAAAGACCATGCTAATACATAGCTCAAAAGAATGAGTTTCCTTGAGCTCTGGTTGTCAGTGTGAAGGAGAAAGTGGGTTAACTCAAAGATCCACTGACTGCAAAGGCCAGTAGGGTTCATTCCTGAAAGCTGGTTCTTGCTTTGGAAATGAGTTGGAAAGTTGGAGATAAGAACTGCAAGTTTCTCCTAATGACTAGCGAGGAAAAAGAAATGGCCCAAAGAAGACAGAAGAGGGGGAGAGATGAGAGGTGGGTGAAGAAAAGCTAAAATACAATGAAGAGAAAAAAGAAAAAGAGAAAGAAGATGAGAGTGGTAGAGAGGTGGCCTCAGCCAGGGGTTACTTTGCCAGTCACAGGTAGAAAATTCTTCTGGGAAGTTTGTATCTGGAATGTCACAAGCCATACAAATGCATACACATTGGTAAAGTCTGCGAATTTCAAGAACTTGTAAGGCAGAGGGACAAGTATCTTATTTCAGATTACCGCAAAGTCCCAGCAGAGTAAAACTATTCTGAGTATTTCAGGTAATAGGAGTGTCTCAAAAGACTTACACCTACAAAATAGCCACCAAATGGAATCTTTCTCTTTAATAACTCATCTGCCTTTAACTGCAGCTGCTCCAGGGGCCAGATATAGAATGATTACATTATAAATATCAGGTTTCCAGGGTAGACCAACGGTAAGCTAAAATGTCAGTTTGCCTAGTGCAAACACTTGACATATGTTGAGCTGAATAGGGAGTAATGAGGTTGGAGACTGTCTATTTGCTCCTGGTCATCTCTCTTTAGAAATTTTTTTCTGGGTACACACTTGACAGGGAGTAGATGGCTGGCACTATTTCATCTCCTCTTTTCAGAAAACATTCACCGACTTAATGTGTGAGGAGCTGAACTGCTAATGCTCTGTGTGAACTTGTCTCGTGGCCGGACTGTCAGAATGATTCTACTGTGGCTTTAATGAACTGGATGTGAGGCCAATTACAGCCTATAAAAGCTGTAATGGTTAATTAAACTATAGCTTTTACTTCAGTCAGTCAAACCTGAAGGCTACAGAAATACTAGATGTATATCAGAAAGTGAAGTGTCACTGAAGCACACAAGGATTCTTTCTCTTCCTAGGTACTTTTCTTTAATATGTCCAGATGAGATGAGCAGCTGAATAAATTCAAGAACATTTCATTTTTAAGAGACAGGGAGCTTACTTAACGATTCCCAACCTGCCCCTTTCATTCCTGTTTCTAATGCACCATCGCTTTCACCCTTCTCACATCAAAGAAGAGATGAAAATGGCACCCTACAGAGATCATGAACGCTGCTCCAAAAGTGCTAGCAATGAGAGGTTGATTTTTAGTTTAATATGAAGCTCGCAAGCAGCGACTGCCTGATTTCTGCCCTCCTCCCCCATCTCTTCTCTACGGGGATGCAGGTGGCTGTGGCAGCACTGCAGCCCCATGTTTACTTGGAGTGTTTGGCTCCTGCACCCACTGCAGTAGCTGGATGCCAAGGGGAGGGCAGGGGGCTGCAATACCTAATTTGAGCTGATTTGTATTTCGATGTCTAAGCTGTGCTGGTGCCTGTGAGGGAGGACGTGCTCACACCTTGTATTGGAGGCTTTTGCGGTTCTCTCTGGTCACGGCTCCCTCTCAGACTAATGGTCAGGTGTTACAGGAGTGTCACATCTGGCCAAAAGGGGCTGGGAGCAAGAAGAACCCTCCCCTCCTCCAGCAGGGCTCAGAGTTCCCTCTGCAAAGGAGGGAGGAGGAGGAATACTGCCATTGCAGCATGGACAAGAGAGAGATACACTGAAGAAGACACCTGAGGGAGATGCAGATCCTGCCTGGCTTCAGGCACTTCCATTGGGAACATGGTCAGGAGCAAGAAGTGCAACTGGGACCATGTTCGGGAGCTCTCTCCCTCTCTGCCTGACAGCAAAGCCCTCCAGGCGGGACGAGTCTCCAGCCTGTAGGGCAGTGGAGCCACTTGGCCTGAGTGGCTTTCCCAGAGAAGTCTCCATGTGGTTTCTAAAGTGCAGAAAGATCATTCACGGTGTTATTTTGTGTCTCTTAAAATCTCAGTATTGAAAGAAGAGGGGGAAAATGAGAGGCAAAGAGAGGGAGAGTGCACGGTGTGGCTGTGAGAACAGCTTCCTGGTGAAATGGGTCTGTGTGTTCACACACACACCACACCTTTGTGGGGAAACCGTTTCAGCAGATAATTGCAAATTAAGCATTTAAAAGGCATATCATTTAGTGCCTCTAGTTTCAAGGAACCACTTAGAAGCTCACAAGCAGAGAGATAGGTATTTAGCTGTAGACTAAAAGTTATTACAAGCATGATGAGTACCTCCCCCCAAAAGACACCCAGAATGAAAACAAACACTGAATCTAGTAACAGCTGCTTGTTTTCCTGGCATAATTTTTCAATAACTGCTTGAAAGAAGAGGAAAAAAAAGTCAAACCCAAAAACAACAAATCAAAACTATTTCATGTAACATCTATGTTCTACTAGCTAAGGCTGGTCGTTCTTGGTTTCAATAAACGCCCCTCCTCTGCAACAGGGAATAAATTATAATGATGTCTATAAAAAACAGCATTAGCTTTATTTGGCATGTAAGTGATTACCACCTTCAAAAACACATGAGGGAAAGTTATTAGAAAGAGAGTTTCTCAAATGAGAAACTTTGACTTTCTTTTTGTGTATTGTTTATTTAAGGAAATTGAGATGTTCAAAGTGAATAAATTAATAATATCTTGTAAAAATGTTGTTTTAATAGGCTATTACATGTTTTGATAGCGTTATCATTTCTTGGTTCTATTAGTATTTTTTTCTCTCCAGCAGTGCTATTAATTTTTAGTCCCTTCTGTTCGATGTGGGCTGTTGTCCAGTGACCTAAAAACTGACATGTGTTACAGATTTTGGACTATTAATATTTATGCATATTGGGGGGAGGAGGCACCAATGGGTTTATTATTTGAGGAGTGTTGAGGTAGTGCCATGCTTTCCTTTTTACATATGTATGTAGCATACACACTTTATATGTACACACATATGTAGCTTATCTTCTGCAAGTAATTAGACATGAAGCCTGTATTTAGAAAAACTGTAAAGTCTGGTGAGTGAGAGCAGGATCTGATGAGAACTGGAATTGTAAAAGCTTGATTTTCTCTCTTATCTTTCCTGTCTGTGAGATTGGGTTGTCCTTTGCTGGCAATGGGGCAGGGTATCCATTTCCCGTGAATGTATGTAGCTGCCTGTATAGAACAGGTGGCTTCAGCAAGAGTTAGCTTGATTGGTACAGGGGTCTGTGACTGTGGTCAGAGTAAATATTTTAAGATATCTATGATGCTGAGAAGTTTAAGCAGTTTTGACACCAATAGATAGCTTGTTACTGAAGAACATTGGGAGCACTTAGGGACTCAGCCTCCAATATATGAAACAACTGAGTCAGTTTATTTAAAATCATCTCCCACCACATCCAGCCTCCCAGATCAATCATCTAGTCAGTCAGTGAGCATGTGGCCAAAGATGCTTGTGTGTGAGCCTGTGTCATGGCTCTTCATTGTAGGTCTGCCTTCAGAGGATCTGCAGACCACAGAGCATGCCAGTTATGCTGGGGCCAAATTACATATCAGACTATACAGCTTCACTTGTGTAAGAATTGTTAATATAATTAGAAAAAAATAAAATATTTATCAAATCATGAATTATGTAGTTTCTGCAGATATTGCTAATCAGCAGGTACCAGAACAGTTTTTGTAAAAGAATGGATAAATATTAAAAAGGCTCACTTATCTTTTATAAATTATTAGAGGAGGCCTCTTGTGATGAGGTATTGTTTAATTGTGTTCAGATTGTATTGTCCCTCCTTTAGCTTAAGCATGCCAAAGATGAGCATTCTACATACCTAAATAGTGCTTTCATGAATTTATGATGATTTGCTTATTCATAATTTGTTGCCTTTTTCCAGCTGTATCCAGATGCTTAAATATTAACCAAAAGATTTTTTCCCAATTTTTATTTTGTTGCCCATGAGCATAATTTTAAATAATACATTTTTGATTTCTATGTGTCAAAGACGTTTAGAAATAAACCTTTTTTTTTTTTTTTAGCATTAGTAGTCAAGAACACAAACATCCAGCTGCCACTTGTTTAGATGCTCTTTTATCTGAAACCTGTTTGATTAGTCCTGTTTAGAAGACGCTGGAGGCTCTGCTGCTCTATGAACACTTCTCTGCTCTTTAATGAACACTTCTGCGTCCTCCAGCAATGCAGAATCACAGCCTTATTGTCTGAGTAGTTTCAGGTAGCTCTGTCAAAGGGGCACAGGGCATTTGTTGTGCTCAAGTTGGCTTTAATTTGTCAGATGCCACCAAGGTCCCCTCCTTCACAAGGAACCAGGTTTATGGCACAAGCTTAGAGCTCCTGACTGAAATTCCACTTTGGGGTTGCTCACCTTAATTGCAGACAGGAAGGGTATGAGAATATTTAAGAGAGTGTTTGTCATGAAAGATGTAACAGCAGGTGAAGCCAGTGCCATCAGTGGCACCTGTGCGGTCATACTACCAGCAGCAAAGCGGGGCATGATCTGTGACGAAGGCACCATGCTGTGCTTTGACCACGCAGCAGAAACGCCTGAGGTGTGTGTACAGTTGCTATTGCATCTTAGTGTGGACTTTGCTTCTAAAGTCAATAAACCCAGATGTTATCGCAGGTAGTCCATATGCACCCAGAAGGCAAAGCCTTCAGATCCATTGATGGATCTGACTCAATATTGAGAGCAGTTAATGTACTTTCCTATGTAAAGGTAAGGGGCAGATGGCAATTAAGTGTGATGATTAAGTAATTCTGTAAGCTTGTTTACCCTTTTAAACAGTGTGAAGGAAAAAGGTTGCATTAAAAAGTAAGGCAGAAATTGGTCAGATGCATAAAAGAAGTAGAGAAAAAAAAGAACTGTGCCTCTCTAGAAGCTTGCCTGTATTGAGTAAATGAGATCATCAGAAGATTCAGAGGGTGAGTTTAAGAAGCAACAGCATTTAAAACAATTAATTCACAGATAGTGGGTATAATATATACAAATAATGTGAATTTACAGAGTTAGAAATATTTGTGCTGCTTTTTCTCTTCCTATATCAAAAATACCTGGCCGAATAGTAGTATCTGACAGGTCCATGTTTTGAATTATTTTCCACTACAGAAGAAACTGAAGTAATTAATAAATTGGCTGTTACTGACTTAATGGATAAATAATGACAGGAAAAGACTACATGTGAATTAATGAATGCAGCATTTATGTAAGCCCTGCAGGGCAACATAAAGGAAACATGCAAATTAACAGTTTAATACTCAGGAAGCACAAAACAGACTGACTCCATAGAAACCCTAGGACGAGTATGGATAAATATAACTTTAATTCCTTATTTGGCTAATTCTATAATGCTTTATGAGATTAACCTGTTGCTGTGTGCTTGAGTGATTAACCTGTTACATATTGTGATTAACCTATTATTTATCACGTCCATAAATCATTTTTCACTGTGTGCTTGCTCTAAGCTTGTAGACAGAAAAGCAAACTGTTCCTTCATGCATATCCTGTGACTTGGCTCTCCTTGTAATTCTTCCTCTGTCCTCTGGTTTTGAAGCTGCTCTCAATTTTGGCTCAATTTCCATCCTGATCTTTTGTGCCTTTGTCATTCTCCCCTGTGACTCATGCAGCTCTTTGCTCTGATGTGCAGATTGTCTGAGATATTTTATTCTTCTTTGGATTAATTATTTTTAATAGTGCTTTCAGGTTACACTGAGTGCAATTAGATATTAAGTTTCAATCTACTATTAAACTATTTTAATAGTATTTTGGATATTAAAGACATTAGTTTAGACATTAGTCAATGGTAGACTCTTTCAATAAAACTTGTCTCTTTTAATGCAAAAGCAAGCGTTTCGTGTTCCTTATGTTTCCTTTCCTCTGGATATTTCTTTAGAAATTAGACAGTGTGGTATAGATTCTCTTTTCATGTATCAGCTGTATCCAGGATACTTAGCAAGATATTATGTGCCATCCACGGCATTTTGTTATGTACTGAAGTTCTGTTGTAAAGCTGGCAGTTCCATTAGAGTAGATCAGTGTGTTTTAGTCATCAGATGCCTATTACAATTATTTTATCACTTTTTTTTTCCCCACAGAGTAATCACTTTCTCATTGATCTGGACATACAACTGATAGATGGATGTAGGGAAGGGCTGTAAGCAGCAGGCTCCAACTGCATTAGATTGATGTATCAGGCAGCTTCCAGCTGGGTGTGATAGGAAGATTACAGGGCCCCAACTGTATCTCCATACAACTCAATGTGAGCCCTGTAAAATCTATCTGAAAGATTCAGCACAGTCTTTGAATCCTTCAGAATTTCCCATTACAGTGGACCCAGGAAGTACTGAAAGGGGAACCTTAATTTTCAAAGATGCTAAGGTTCAGCACTCGATCAGTATACAGTGTAATTGTCTCTTGTAGGTACAGATCTCTGAAACAAAAATAACAAATTAAATTACCCAGAAAACCTTCCCCATTCTTCTTGCAGGTGTGTAAGTTATTTTCCCTAATTATTGTAACAACAGGTGATAGTAACAAAATTGCCCAAGGAAGCATGCAGTGCTGGGCAGATGGGGACAGTCACGAAAGGGAGGGCAGGGTGCCCTGTGCTGCCCGGTAGCTGGGGTGGGGGGAGGTAGGAGGTCTGGGGCCAGCGGGTGGGAGGAAAGGCACTGATCTTGAAGGGCGTATAAGATGAAGGGGGTACTGTCAGCCTTTTCCATCATTCACTCCATAGTACGATGAAATGTGGTGTGTTTTTTATGGTTGTTGGTTTTATTTATTTATTTTTCCCCATTGGTTGGACTAGATGATCTTAAAAGGTCCCTTCCAACCTAGGTGATTCTGTGAAATGTTTTGCAAAGGAATTTACCGGCCCTTTGTACCCACTGGTGTCCCCATCCATAGTCTTATTTCTCTGGGAGTCCTCTCCCACACTGTGGGTAGGGGCACTGGTGGCGCTTTGTAACCTGCAACCTCTGTCCAGAAGTGATAGCAATCACGCAGATTTTTCATTTAAAAAAAAAACAGTGGAAATATGAATGTTATGTTGACTAAAGTGATAACAACAGCAAAACCAAATGTTGTGCAAGTCTTCCGGCCTCTTTTATACCCTTTATAAAATACAATTTTCAGTGACTATATTTAGTACAAACTGTATTCTCTGCTTGTGTGATACATATAAAAATTACACTGGAAGAGACAACACCAGTACATAAATTAACTTAATTTACCTTCTGTACTTCTAGTCAAGTTTTAAAAATCACTTTTATAGCAAGATTTAATGTTTGTAGAGACAAAATTTTGTAATTGCACACCATTCACTCAAGACTGATCAAAGAGAAACCAATAAAAACATCGACTAATTTGTAAGTGTTAGAATGACTTAAAGATGTGGCTTTTTTTGCTGGACAACCTTGTATTTTATCCTGACTTTAGGACCTGGCCTCACTTATGACTTTGGCACAGGCTCATATAATTAGTTTTATATGAAATCAACTGGTCCAGGGCTCAGAACATCCACATTGTTTATACCAAAATAGCAGCCATAGGTTTTTGTTTCTTCAGATCCATCTGTTCTTTTGCACTCATCACTTGAGACTGTGCTGTTTACTGAATGACTAACATACAGATTTCTGGTTACTTGAGGCTCTCAGAAAGACAAGGCAGTGTAATATGTACAACAGAAACACTTGGGTAATGCAGTTTATCTATTTGAAAAAAGGTTTATTTTTTATGGTAAACACCGTTTTTGATAAATTAGTACTGCAGTACTTTCATGTCAAGGATTCTGCTAAATCTGGTAAATGGTTAAAAGAAGTAGGAGAACAGATTTCAGCTTGGCAGGGTCCCGTGGGAGGCTGCCCTGGGGTGGGGACAGAGGGGCTCGGAGCACAAGGACAGGCCTTTCCAGCCTGCAGGAAATCAAGCAAGCGTGGCAAGAGCAGCACAGACAGAGCTCACACACAAACCCGTGTACGCCAAAGGGGACAGCAGGCACGGAAACCACGTCCTAACAAGTGAAGGTTAAGGTTGTCATTGGGAATGGCCAGCATGGAGTTACCATGGGCAAGATGTCCCCAGTCTTTCTGGGTCACCTTCTCTAAAGAATCGTCTTGCTGTGTGGGTAAAGGGAGAACACATGAGGTTGCCTACCTTTGCCTTCAGGCAAGCCTCTGCCTTTGTCTTCCATATTATCCTTACAGAGAGATTGGTGAAATCCAAACTGGATTAGTGGATTAAAAGGTGGATAGGAAATTCTTGAGAGGGCTCAGGGGATGTCTCATTGCTGTCTATATCTACCTGATGGGAAGCTGCAGAGCAGATGAAGACAGACTCTTCTTAGAGGTATATGGCAAAAGGAAAAGAGGCAACAGTCATGAGCTGCAACGCAGGAGATTCATATCAGGGATAAGGAAGATGCTTTTCACTTTTAGGGTGTCCTAGCAGTGGGCCGGAGGTTATGGAATCCCCTTCCTCGGCCCTTAGCTACCTGCTGTAGTTGATGCTGCTTTGAACAGATTATTGAACAGCTGACCTCCAAGAGTCCCTTCCAACCTGAATTGGTGTTATTCTTAATAAATTCAAGGAGCACTAAACTTCTGCTTCCCTTCTATTTTTGGCACCAAACCAAACCTGATTCCTAGAAGGAACCATGTGTGTAGGTATTACTTGACCTGCATATAAATCTGCCTGAGACAACAGTATCAACCCCCATGTGTAAACACATGCAGTTTCTCACTCAATAATTAGGATATGTGAAGGTGAAGGGAAAACTGAGAAGAGGAGGATGCAGGCTGAGGGTTGCAGCAGTGTTATCATCACTTTTCCTTCCAGTGGCATTCACAGCTGAGGTACTGAAATTCAGAGCAAAGGTAGTTTATGGATTCTTTGTTTTTCGTGAGATTGAAACCTCAGGCATTATTTCTGTGAAATCTGAGAAAATATAGTCTGCTTTGAATAAATACCTGATAAGACTGTTCTACCAGATTATAGGAATTGCAAAGAAAACTTGTAAATGCAGTAAAAATGACCAGCTTCCAAGATGTGCACCTGATATTCTTATTCCTGGAATACTGCCTTAAGCCTTCCTGGAACAGAGCAACCATTGTTTCTGAGATTATTGCTAAATCAAAAGAATATTTTAGTAAGAAACTGTTTTGAGAATTTAGCTCATCTAAATTAAAAAAAACCCAAACAAACAAAGAAAAAAAAAAACACAAAAAAAAACCAACAAAACCCACTAAATAGCAATTTTTGTAAAAAAAATTTGTAAAAAAAATTTATTTTCAGACACATACCTAGGGAATAACTAGGAATTTGGATGTCTGAAAGAACTAAAGTACATCAAAATCGCAATGGAGGGCTATTTACTGTTGTGAAAATACGAAAAATGTACCTAGTGATAAAGGATTTTTAACCTGTTTTTGCTGCATTTTATGAGTAAATTCCTCTGATGTTGGTTGGAACTGAGATGAGTCTTTAAAAGTGAACTGAAAAACATTAAAACTTTTGATTCTTTTGCTCTGTAAGGTGTTTTTTTTTTCCTTCATTCAACCGAGTGCATTATAAGTGTTTTGAGAAAGATGTAATACTGTCTAGGGAGCAAGCAATAAAAAAGGCAAGTAAGAGCAAACTGTTTAAAATAAAAGCTGATTTAGTGCAGATGCTTTAAAAGTGATATTTAAAATGAATGGGCTGACAATAAATATTTGAAAAGTACAGTCTGCAACAAAAACCCAGCAGTACCCATACTGAGCTCTCTAAGAAGAAATTTAATTACAGAGATTTATTTGTGCATGACTGACTGTTGGATATTCTTTTTATGGTATGTTAAGTTTATATGCTGCGGGTACTGTGTTTGTTTTGCTCTAATTTCTGACTAATTCCTAAACATAGGAGAATTAGTTTCAGTGGAACAGTAAGAATGCAGTATTAGTTTGAAGTTTCATTGAGTTATCATGGGAGATTTAATTTGGCTCATGTTCCTGTTTAAGGTCCTGGTCCTGGCTTTATTTATTCTTTTAGTTAGTTCCAGTAGGGCTGAATAGTATATTGCCTTCTCCTGTTAGTAATCACTGCAGTGGTGATGTCCTGCACCCTGAGAACAGCTCTCAAAAACATCACTTCTAGATTGAGTGGAATTTTTTATATATGTAGTTATTTATGTGGGGAAGCATTCAAACTTGAAGCCCAAGCATCTTCCAGGGAAATAATTCCCTATTATTGCTTGTAACTATTTAAGGTCTTTTAATTATGCTGCGATAAATTGAGTGAAAGAAAATAATTTGCTTTCAATCATAAAATCTGGCTGGTCTAGCAAGCATTACATTAGTGAATTTATTGAGTTGAAGACACAGGTTTCTACTTGCATGTATGGTTCTAAAATGTTCAGATTATGAAGAAATGCCCTCAGTCTGTCATTCAGTAATTCTGCACTATCTCTGGCAGAATTCCAGGCAAATTTATAAAGTGCTTTTAGACAAATATGAGAGTAAACTAAAGCTGTCATATTAGTTCATGTTAGTGCTGAGCAAACTGGTTCAGACTTGATAAGGACCTGTATTACATCCATTCTGAATTCGGGCCAATTCCTTATTTTTAGAACTGAAATCAAGTTCAAATCTTGAGGTCTTGAAACATTTCTTTGGTTCTGTCAGGCCTGGAGTTCCAAGTGGCCAAGTACATTGGAAGGCTATATTCATAGTATTTTTAACCATGGAAGTAGTAAGGGTTTGTACAGGAGAGGTGTTGGTGGTGTGTGGCTTTTTGTTGTTTAGGTTTTTTTGGGGAGGAGGTGAGGGGGGCTGTTGGTGGTGGTGTTCTTTGTGTTTCGGGATTTTGCAGTGGTTTGGGTCAGTATGTTTGTTTTGGGGTTTTGTAGAAAGACCTTTCCATCTTGGCACTGAGAGCTAAAATGTCAGATAGAACTTAGTCAATGTTCTGGATAATTGCACACGTGGTATTGCCTCTGTGGTTTGTCTGGAATCAGATAATTTTGTACCTGTTAGATTATCTAGTGCAAATGTAAAAAGCATTTATCTTTTCTATTTGGAGTACACAAATGGCTTGTTTAAGGCTATTTCTGTGCAGAATCTATAAACCATGGTAGATATAGGTCATCGAGGCAAATAGTTGTAGCATCTTTATTTCTACAAGTTGTATCCGAGAACCTCTCATAAAGTTTCAAAACACTGGCTTTGAGGGACTGTTATAATTGCCTATGACAAGCATGCTTAAAATAGCAGATAATTTCCATACATTTTGAGCTGAAATAGGATTTGAGAGATTAATATTTGAGTTTGTGAGTGATTATTTGGTAGTTATGCATAGCGTGCCTGCCTTATGTGTTCCAGAATAGCAATACAAGGTCTTTTCAACCTCTGGTGATGGATGTAGTTCCATTTGCTTTGATATTTTAAATATGCCTCTTGCTGGTTTGGGCCCCAAACCAACCGCCCCCTCCCTGGACTGAGCAACATACACCACCTGAGCAACATACCCTCAGGAGCAGGGGCCACTGCTCCTGCCCTGAGCATCTTGGAGCTCCCCTGGACTTGTCTGTCCACATCTCCCCTTTTCTGGAGACCCCAAACACTGGTCTAATGAGTGCTGAGTAAAGGGAGAAGATGGGGGGCTCAGTGGAATGTTTCATATCATAAAAGCATAGCTCTGGCCACCTTGCTTGAAAGTAGCTATGTAATGCCAAAATCTAAGTAGTATTTTACAGACTCTTCTCAAAATAATGTGCTGTGTAAAAACACAGGAAGGGGATAAGGCATTTGGTCCCTGTAAACTGAGCCAGCCAGAAAGCATAATGAGAGGATCAGCCTGCTTCCCTCCCTCCTTGCTTTGCCTTCTTTTCAGCTCTTACAGTTGCCATCCTGGTCCAAACGAGCAAAAGATCAGGATTTTACAAGGCAGGGGGAAGGACTTGTCCACGTGTCCTGTGCATCAGAACCGTCCCATGCAGTAGGGTATTTGTCAAAAGGAAATACGCCGTGAGAAGCCTTCGTGTTTTCAGCGGTCATTTTGTGCAATTTCAATATTTCAGGCAAAGGCAGACTTGCTTTTTATTCCTTCTTGCCTCTTAGAGACTCGGAATGTACTTTTAAACTGGATCGTCAACAGTCACTCTGCAGAACATGGTGCAGGGCTGAATGAAGACTTATAGTCTCTAATGTCCGATACAGCCTTTGCCTTAACAGAGCCGCCACTGTCTGGTTTTCCAATTAGAGTGGCCCTGTCTGTTCTGACATCTCGGCAGGGGAAAACAGATTGATTCATCAGTAGCAGTTGATTTCTGAGCCTGTAAATCTAGCAAGTCTCAGGAAACCGCTTTATTAAAAACTAATGGTATATCATACCCGTCCTTCAGAGTGTACAGTTATTTTATGTTCAAGCTTCTCAACAGTTAAAGGAACTTGGTTTCTTTCCGTTTTCATAGGGTAATGACCAAGAGAATCACTTTTGTTGGACTGAAATAATGACTTCATTTACCATTTTCTAGTCAGTAATAAATTGATTTGAGGAGGAGAGACTTCAACATGCAGATTATTCCAATGCAAGTATATGGATTTGGAAGTCCTATGCTTTAGTGATCGGATGATGAAGAAAAAGCACTCTGGCAGCTCTTGATTTTTAAGTTTCTGTTTCTATTTATAAATGCTCTTAGGATGGCACAGCCTAAGCAGAAAGACAAATTCAAATCACACTTTTTGTGTAACACTGCTCATTTCTCTAAGGATCTGAAATGTCCCATTCATCAGTTCTGTTATCTTTCTGTTTGATGAGCACTTAAAGCTGAAACATGTAGCTATCTTAATCTACTCTGAGATATAGTACATTTGGATAGGTAAATTAGAACCTGAAATAAGACAACCACATAATTTCTTACACTGATACAAGACAGTGCTGATGAGGTTGGACTATTTTTCTACCTCTTATTAAGTTAATTAATTTTTGAAACCACATGCATTGCTGTTTTTTTTGTTGTTTTTTTCCCCCCTTATGCAGTCTGAAGAGAGAAAAAATTTAAAAATGAACAAAAAAAAACTATCCCAGAAGATTTTACCTGCTGAATTGGACATTATAATCAATTTTGTGTGCTTAGAGGGTGTTGCAAATGGATGAGAGAGGGATATTAATGGTAAGATAGTTGTGGAAATGAACAAATCACAAGTGCAATCAATCTCACTTGTGTTTTCAGGGAGGAGTGTACCGCAGGGTTTAGCATGAACATGACAGCTTGACAACTCAAGGTTACTTCAAGAAATAAAGCTACAGGTAGCGTGTGGTGGCAAAATCGTAGCACAGAGGGATAATGAGGGTGGGCTGGGTCCGGGAGGGTGTGGGGTAGCTTGGTGGCTGCACAGGTCTGGGTGCCATGAGGGCTTGTAACTGGGGAGCCTTCCATCCTTTCCTTGTCCTTTCCAGGACAAGCCTCAGGGATCCTACTCCCAAGATCCAGCCTGAGCCTCCCGTGTGTCTGTTTATGTCCCCCCCGACCCTCGCTCTCCCACAAGGCACCACTAGTTCAAAATACCTAACCTTGATCTTAAGGACATGAAGAGTAACAAATGGAAATACATGGGAAGAAAGGTGCAAACATGCTTCTTGCTAATCAGAAGCAAAAAAAAAAACCAACAAACCCTACTTAATACATCTTTGATACAAGCAGTTACAGCTTCAGCTACACTGGTCTTTTTGGTGGTGGTGGTCATGCCTGTGTTACACTGCATTTGTTTTCATCAAAGATGGTAATGAAAACAAGATGGAGGAGGTAGATTAAATAATAAAAAGCAAACAAAAGCTTTGTCTTAAATTACATTTTTACATATGAAACAATTTTGTTGGGAGAAAAAAAAAAAATCAGTTTTCTACTACTACTTGAAAACATTTATCACTGCTTTTTGTTTTTAAGTGCCATGGGGTTTAAGCATCTGTTAAAGCCAATGAAAATAAGATTTTCTGCCAAAGTGTGACCAGAGAAAAGCTGATGCCTTTCTCAGGGTCCCCAGGAGATGGTGCTTGGAGACAGGAGGTTCTGCTTTTTGTCCCAGCTGGGAAGACCCAGCTGACATGCGGCTGTCCCTGCAACCCAGGGTAATGTGGCAGTCAGGGGTGAAGGTGATGTGGCACCAAGTGTGATGATTTTGAGAAGACTAAGGTGTTGGCTTAAAAGGCCAGGCTGTGCAGATGTACAGAATGGCAGCCTCTTGTGAAACCAAATGACTTCTGACAGCCAAAGAAGTCACTGCTTGGAAGGGTTTTGCATCTGACCTATCTGATGGAAGTTGTTTGGTTCTGTGGTATGGATTCATGGATTCAGGCCCTTTGTAAAACAGAAGGAAAGCTTAGTCTGACGCTTCCTATTCCTGTGTTACAGATGACAAATAACTAAGCATGACACTCCTACTTTGTATGGCTGCAATTTATTTTTTTTTCTTTTTTTTTTTTTTTTTAATTTATTACTATGGTTTGTAAACTATGGTTTGTAAATTTAGTTCAAGAAACAACAGCAGCTTCCACTCACCTTTTATAGAAAAATAAATCAGTAGCAGGTTTTTGGTCTCTAAACTGACAAAAATTTCAGTCCAGCTTGAAGATGGGCATATCTTGAACTCGAAAATTTTAAGAGCAGCAAGACAAACATTTGCAAAGTGTTAGCCACATCTGCAAGCAATTCATTAATTTAAACTGAAAAAAGAACTACTTGTAGCTGCGTTCCCCAGTTTGTGAAAAATTGACTAAGTCAGTCGTATTAATGAGGTGAGGCTGTTGTGGGATATTTCTAATTCCAGAACTAGTGAGGTCTGAAGCTATTTGGAGCTGCCATTTTCTGCCCAGAGGTTGTAAAGGCCTCATCAAGGCACCTGTAATTTGAAGGACTGCAAGATTTTTAGCACCCTTCAGCCTTTGACAGCCTGGTACAGTGGCCACCTGTGAAGTGAGTGAAATGCAGCAGGAAGACAACTTCAGTTTCTGGACACAGTCAGGGGATTGAAGTGGCTGCTCTTGGAGAAAGTTGTGGTATTTTGAGACAATTTCTTTTTTTTTTATGATCCTGTTCTTTTCTGAAGCTCCTTTTATTCTAAGTGTTACGAGTCCTCGTGCAAAATGGAAAGGGTGGTTAAAAGCTGTCCATATGTAAGAAGCTGTAAAATAGTGCAAACTAATAATATATTTTTTTATTTATCTTAACATTTAAAGATACTTTTTTTCAGATAAAGACAGAATCTAAAGAAACTTGGTCAGATTATTGGTCAGATTACTACTTTTTTTTTTTCTTCTCCAGAGAGGAATCAAAGCCAGAAAATGTGTTTGCCACTAGTTTGCTAGTGGCTAAGAAGGAAGAGCTATGTTTCTGTATAACCTTCTGATTTTCCTTTTGCTCCTTTCACATGACCCAAATGAAATTTGAGGCTTACATGTCCCCGAGCTGCAGTAAAAGGAATTACTAATTTTAGTAGTCATAAAACCGTTTTGAACGGTGCATTATATACTCTCTGAGAAAAGGCAAAACATGTGAATATGTCTTCTATGCCTACTTACTTATTTTAATATATAATACATGGATCTATCTACAGCATCTTCCTAAAAGTTAAAGATTGGATAATTAAATTAGTCTGTTCCAAGCCTTCGGTAGACTTGAGGGCTCTTTATTTGCATTTTATGGCTAAAAAAGCCCAATTACAAACACACCAGATCTCTGTTGTTCGTAGTTTTACCTGAAACATATGTTGAGATAGCCATCTGTCATCCTCTGATGGAAAAGATGTATATGTGCTTGTAATTAAGATAGTCTGGAGCTTTACAGGCTTTATAGTTTACATACAGGGGGGTTGTGTGGGAAAAAATGGAAGAAAAGGTTCTTGAATAAAGACATAACATTGCATTCTGTGTACATGGATTCTAATTTGTACACGTGGAAATATAAGACAATTTCATTATTTAAGTTTTATTAAAAATTATGTTCTAAATAATAAATAAAGGCATTTCTAACGTCCATGACAGTATTTCTCTGGCATAAATCAGTTTTCTAACACAGCATCAAACCCCTGAAACATGTTTAGAGCTCAGTTTCTTTAAAAAGAGAGACTGAAGCCCTGATCCTTTGTTTTGATCTTTTTTTGTGTTATGAATAAAAAGTTGGAAATAACATGAATATTGCTTTCACATCCATAGTCTCTGCCTTAGTGGCTAAACTGAACCACTTTGCTTTAAAACACTGACTCTGAAGCTACTGTACCAAGGGAAACTTTACAAAGCAGGGACAACGGAGCTGGCATTTGAAGAACTGCACCGCGTTGTGTCACAAGTTAGGCCAATAGATGTCAATCTAAATCCTACAGAGAAAAGCAAACTAATGAGTCAGAGAAATGTACCGGTGCTGTGTTTGCCCTCCAGACCCGAAACATTTTTTTTTTTGTTTCAGGGAAAGAATAACTTCAAGAAACACAACTTAGGATTTAATTTTAGCTGTTTTCAAAGATTGTGAGGTTTTAAGAGAAGATACTGCTTTTCAGTCACAAAAAAATGCATTACAAGTAGTGTCGTGCCCATAAGCACCAATCTTTCCTCCTCCCACCTTCAGAAAGCCCAAAGAGTGCATGGAAAGAGCTAAATTACCGGGCATTGTTTTGTACAGTCTGGCCTAATAAATGACTCCTGTCACATTAGCTGGAGATGCCTTTCGAGAAGGCACATTCATACAGTTTCTCTACTGATGCTTTCTGTCTCTTTTGTGTAAGAGTAATAAATAAGGGGAGGGATAGGGAACAGACGCATGAAGCAGACAGTCCCTCCTGCCTGACTGCCTCAAGAGCAGGGAGGTGGTGGTAAGGGAAGGGGCCAGCACTGGCAGCCTGGGAGCCCAAATGTGCACGCTGGCTCCTTGGTCATTGCCTTTTTCTGGCTATTACAGCCTGCAGTTGTCCACTGCCTCAGGTTGTCCACTGGAAGCCCTGGCTACACATCCTCATGAAATGCATTTGGGCTTGCCTGGATATCGGCCACCCTCCACGGGCAAGATTGAACATACGGGAAAAATACTGCAAAACCAAAATGAGCATACTGCTGCTGCTGTTCATCATTGTATTCACTGTATGAGCTAGGAAAAGGGTTATATTAAAAACTTGAAAAGGTTTTGGGTTTTGTTTTTGTTTTGGATGTTTGGTTGTGGGGTTTTTGTTGTTGTTTGCTTGCTAGATTTTTTTTGGTGGTATCCTAAAAACTAGGCAATTAAATCACCTGTGTTTTTTTCCTTACGGGATGCAATAAATATATTAGGATTCTGAAGGGGGTTTTGTTTGCTTTTATAAAGAAAACACCAACTGTAGAAACAGATCTGCCCCAGCAGCCTTCTGTTTTGCTAAATTTCAGTGTGCCACAAAGCTGGGAACACATACTTGAGGATTACCACTATGAATTTATTCCAGTTCTAGGGCATTCTCCTTTGAGATGCCCAGAGAATGGAAGGGTATTGGCAGTTACCCTTCACTCCAGGTGCAGTTCACTCCAGCTTTGTCATTTTTATGTTCCAGGTTGGTTTCTTTGATTTAGGTTGATGCTGAGTGTTTTTACCAGTACTGGAGAACACAGCAGACTTCGGGCAGTTCCATTAGGACTCAATGTTTACTTTTCTTCTGTGGCACTAAACAATGATGCAAAATAAATACCAGCAAATGTGCAGCTACCAAAGTGCCAGCTTGTTTTCTAAAAGTCATCATGGCAAGCCTGGGAATTTTATTATAGTATTTTATTGTAACAGAAAGGTCTGTCTCAACACTAGCATGTCTAAATTGCAATTGTACTTCTTTTGTAGGAGTGACCAGAAGCAATTAACATTACTTAAATCAGGAAATGACTACTAAGTAGAATATGTAAATTTGTATGATTTACAGAGGCATTGAAAGCCCATGGCATTTCCAGGTGGTTTTTAATGTGTTTTCAGTGTGAACTTGTGCTTTTCTGACAGATTATGCTGTATCATCATAATGCCTAACAGGTGTTTTCAAAGAACATTTTTAAGAAAAGGCTATATTTTTGGTAAAACCCTAGCAATACATGAACTTTTCTTAATTAAAAGGTAAGCATAGATGGTGGAAGGGAAAAAGCAATGCTGAAAGAAAAGTTCTGAGCTGCTTTGATGAGGTTGTTGGTAGGGAATTGATGGTACCAGTGTTTTCAGAGAGATGCTAGAAATGCTAGAAAGCAGAACTGTCTGGAATCAAGAAAAAAGCTACATATTTTTCTAAAGATGGTGTGAAAATACAAGTATTTTGAGTAAATGTGTAAGATCTGCTACTGTTACCAAAAATAGAAATCAGTGTCTACGTACAACTTTGTTACTGAAAATAGAAATCAGTGTCTACGCATGGCTTTGGTGTTCTCCACTTCTGACTTGATTTTCACTGATGTCTTTTGATTCTGCAGATTTAGTTTTGAGTGTGCCTCATTCTTAAGTGGCTGGTTGAAAACATGATCTACTTCTGAACTTGAAAACTTTAGCCTGCTTATACCTGTGAAATAAATGACATTGTGTAAAACCTGATCACAGATCTTACAGAGTTAGATGACAGGATGAAAGTATGTTACTCAGAGTTCAGATGACTGCCATAGGTAATGTAATGGGCCATAATGCTATTATTTTTCATGTTAGAATTTTAATATTGTGTTTTCTATAGCCCTTAAAATATCATGCATTAAACATGTTTCTGAAAAATGCAGTGGGTTACGTTCATAGTGTCATTAGAGGAAAACAGTCTGACAACCTCATGGAATGATGGAAGTCCGTCCTACGGCCTCTCTCTATTCTCTTTCATTGAAGTTGTTAAAACAAAAGATTGCAGCCTGGAAGGATGTCACATTTAAAAGGTATTGTGGTCATACCTCAGAGGTAATAGCTTGACACCTTGTGCTGCTGGCTGGGTTACAGACATAGCCCATGGTGTTTGGATTTTGGTGTATGAGAAGATAGGTGGCTCCATTCATCCACTGCCCCTGCCTTAAGGGGAAATGATAGCAGGGAGATGCTTTTTTGTGTGTGTGACTTTGAGTACTTTGTGAGACCATAAGTAGAAAAGGGCAATTATGTTTTCCTTCTGGGAGAAGATTCAAAATAGGATTTTTGGAATCCTGGAGCCAATTTTTCTGGGGGAAGGGAAGGTATTTTTGAGCCAGTGATGCTCTTGGCTGCATATCTTTATCATAGATACCTTGAAACTGTCATGCTAGAGAGCAGAGTGAAAATATTGTCAACAAAAAAAATAAAATGAGAAATTATTCTTCCATCAACCTATCCCCTGAAGTCATAGATGGTGTTGATTGTGTCTTATCTTAGAAGCATATACTAGGGAGGTAAATTGCAGTAACAATAGGAGACAGCATATCTGATTCAATTGAGAAACACAGTTTAAAAAAATACCATATCACGTTTTTTGGATTAAGTTTTTGAAAACTCTGAGCAGCAAGGTGACCTTTTAGTTGATTAATCCCAACTGAAGAAGTTTGTTTGTTTGTTTGTTTGTTTTGTGAAAGAGAAGCAGCAGACTCAAAAAAAAATTTAAAATTGCCAGTCAGTCAGAACGCAGTGGTTTTCTAGGAGCTACTCTTATTGTTGGCACCAGAAGAAGGAAAAATAAAGTAAAAAATTGCCGAGAGACCCCGCTTTACTGCTCTTTGCAGCTCAGGACAGGTGCAGCCCCCATGGCAAAAGAAGGTGTCTGGGCTGTGTAATGGGGCCTCAGCTGTTGTGGTACCCAGCTGTTGCGAGGGAAAAGCTCCTGCTTCCCAGCCACTGCACCTCAGCACAGCTTATTCTCAAGGTCCTCTCTCTGTCACCAGCACTGGGGGGTTAAGGATGCTGGGGCACTGCCTGCCCCAGAGAGTGAGGGGGAAGCCACCTCTAACGGGGGCCAAACTTGTCACTTTGCAGCAGTGTGACAGGGCTGCACCTGCTTATTAACAAGGTGCCACGGTAGAACAGTTTGTTCCCTGTGTCTGTTAAGAGGATTTTCCTGGTTTACAGTGTCAAAATCCTGTATAATTTCTGCCTTATTTTCATGGAGGCGTAATCAGACTTCTTACTCGGCTACATCCCCTAAGACAGTTCTCTGCTGGTGTTCTCTTAAAATAAACCAGTTCTTTAATGAAACCTCCTGTAATGAACTGCACTGTCACTGTAATTTTGTTTATGAAAAAATATGAAAGACATCAAGGGAACTACAGTATACGTGTAATGTTATTATAAGAGGGCCTTCTGCCAACACTGGAAACCACAGTTCAGCTCTTTGAGAAGATGGAATATGTTTGCATGCAATGGAATTACAGTTCAGTTTACATTTCTTGGAAACTTAGTACTTACATTTATTTTATGACATCTTAGATCTTCTTAAATGTAAATTGAAATAGATCTGAGAGGCTGAGATAATGGAAGATGTTTTTTCTACTGCACACTATTTTGGTTTGGGTTTCTTTATTGGCTTTTGACTATTATGATTGTATTAACCATTAATGCTTGTCTTATTTTACAGGCTGAGCATTAACTTGATTCTAAATAAGGGGATCTAAACAAGAAATGTTTAGCTTATCAGAATTATATTGTGGTCTTACACAGTTCACAAGAGCATCCTGGTATATATCAATGGCAACAAAGCTGAGCAGTACTTACGCTGAACTACCGTGGAACTAAGAATAAAGCAAAACAAAAAACGAGGGATGAAAATTAAAAGAATGGCTTGATTGAGGAAAAGCTATATGTAGTTCATAGCTTCATCCTCCTGTTTTCTCTGGGGTAAAACTTGTGTTTGATTTCCACAGACTTTTTCCTGAGTATCAGTTGGGGGATTAGGCTCTGATTTTAGTGGTCTCTCAGAAAAGTTTCAGTGGGTCATAAATGAAAATGGTCTTGCCATGATTTTAGCCAAATGTCTGGATTTAGGTCTGTATAAATAATTAACTCAGATTTATTTACTGGCTGTGAGTAAGGTCATTTTTTAGATCTAACTTTTTTCTTTTCCTACAAAAGTCAGGAATTGGCATCCTTCAAAAAGCTCCTTATGGAGAAGCTTCCCAATAATACAATTTATCTGGCTTTGAAGTGTCATTTGGAAATTAAACATGAAGATATTTATTTAGAAAACATCAAAACAACCTCAGGAAAAAAAAAAAAAAAAAAGCAGCAGCTCCTGTGTTTCAGGGCATGAATCACAAAATTCAATGAAGTCCATGCATATTGACAAACTAGATTAGTACGTGGGCTTTTTTTGCTTTGTTTTCTGTTGTGTCTTTGAAGTTGCCTGCATGTCCCAGGGTCCCCATGACTGAGCAGTTTTAATTCAGCTGGCACTAATGGTACCTGAGCAGGAAGCAGAAGGCACTTGTGTTTGCCTTTTTTCTCCAGGGTGGTATATGCTGGAGACAGACCATGTCTGCTGGGGGCTGTGATCAGAGTCTATTAAAATCACTGGAAGTCTTTTCCTTGATTTTGGTCGATCGGTGGGCTAGTACTTTAAGGAAGGATTAATACCACCGCCTCTGCTCCTTCTCTCCTAGCCTTTGAGAAGAGGGAGAAAAACTGAGATAGGCTTTGGGGAAGGAGCTGGGTGAAAAGGAGTCTTTGTTTTTCTCAGTGGCTGGGAAGTTGTAAGAATAAGGTAGGAATTCTGCTACCTTTTGCTTCATTGAATTCTGCTATTTTCTTCCATAGTTTTAGTGCCATAAACTTGATGGAATGGCCCTGGACCCAGATGGTAACCTTAGCTCTCCCTGCCACTGCCAGGCAGTGATATGTAACCTGTCCGTAACCCAGAACGGACCGCTCTTCCCAGCATCAAGGTGCACCATCCCTGAGGGTGAGACTGTAAAATTGCAAGATGAAGGGCAAAAGGATGTATACGGTGTTTTTAGAACTTCTTGCTAAGCAGCATAGCCTGCAAGCAGCTGAGAGAACGGAAAAAGGAGAGGTCCTCTCAAAAATGCCTGTGGGGAGGACAACTGGGGCTGCTGTTGGGAAATGCTCTAAACAGGGAGGATAAGACTCTAATTTGGCATAGGGTCAGAGCTAGTGTAACCTCAATGTAAGGCTTGTGCTGGACCCTGTAAGCCCTGGTAGTTACCCTGCTAACACCTCTAAAGCCTGGTAGGATGAAACCCTTCTACAGTACATCTTTATACGGGTGGCGGCTGAGAAGTCGAAACTCATCACTGGATTACTGGTTACTTACATGAATAAAAGGTTTCTAAATCAAGTCTGTAGTTATCACGCAAGTGGCTTAGGATATGGACAATGTTTTCCTCCTGGTTTTGGACATGGTATCTTTAGTACTTTTTGGCAGAAATTTCAGTTTAGGAGCCAACACTGAGGCTCACTAAAGAGTCGGATAAGTATTGTCTGTTTATATGTGAAGGCACCTCTGCTCATTTTCTCCACGTGCAGACATGCTTTCTGGTTTCCATATGTATCTTGTATTTGCATCAGTGGGTTCCTTTTTCATTGTCAACTATTAACACTTTTTATGGAGGAAAACAAACAATTTTTTCTAAGGACTATTAAAGGTGCCAAGTGGAGAATGGACCAGAAGGTTGTATGGGATGCTTTTCTCTGGCTGATTAGTATTTAAAAGGAACTGAGATTTTACAGTTAAGTGAGATGCAAAGCATGTTTTAATGGGCACATAATCATATGTCAGAGGAAATGTGTTAACTTTTCCCCTGTTAAAGCACTTAAAGTGTTTGGAACTCCTAACTTTTTAGCATAGAGAGGCATAGAGGAGTATGAATGAAGTGGTATTTTGAAACATGGAGTCAGATAGATATTTCTGTAGATGTAGTTACCTGGTACGATATTAAAACAAACAATTTGAAGTTGTTAATAAAGAAGCTACTGATACTAAAGCTAAAAATCACCAAGCATGGATTTTAAGTAATAAAAACACCAAGGAGAAAATTAAAATTAAATATAAGCACAATAAACTGGCACATTGTACTGTTAGTTTATTAATTTTGTTCTCTGTAGCATATGGTAGTTTCATGCAGCTAGGGGCTATGGCCACCTGTTAATACTCCAGAGTACAAAAGAAGAAAGGATTTGGTTGTTCACTAATGAAAAACACTGTGACTTCTATATTCTGATTAAAAGCAATTTTCTGGTTTTAGTACCTAGCATGTATTTTTTTGGAGTATAAGTAACTTTCTAAAATGAAAGCAATGCTGCAGATTTTATGATGGTTTATTCAGAGGAAATCTGAGTTGGTTTTCCCAAAACCCTCATCAAGGCTTTGGAGAATTTACATTGAAAAATTAGCTAGCAGAAACACTTTCCTATTGCACCAGGATTTTTTTACTGTGTTTTAATAATAATAAAAAATTATTAAAAAAATATTGTTTGCACTAGATCTCCTAATCTAAAATACCAAGGTAGCAGCCTTTATAACCATACTGTTACTATATGAGAAATGGCTCAGAGGTTCCAGGAGACGCTTCTGGTGTTCATCCAGAGAAGGGTGCTGAGCCATTTCTCCCCAGCTGGCTCATGGGTGGATGGCAGGGAGGCAGTGCCTGGCCCAAGGCAGGTCGGTCCCAGCCAGCAGCTGGCACTGCTCAGTGATGGAAACAAAGGGTGGCTTCTCTGTGCCTGGGAGCAAAGCATTGCCTTGTGGCAGCAACTGTGTCTCCCCACATGCACTCCTTGGCTTCCCCGAAGGACACAGGCCTGGTATCCATCAGGTGGAATGTAAGGTGTGATGGTATAGTAAAAGTGTGGCTGTCATGTATTGCCCACAGGATAGGAAAGAATTTCTCACTTGACTGTATTTCTTCTTCTTTCTTCTTGGGGAAAGTTTGAAAGACATATGGACCCACCAGAGCCAGTTAGTATTTATCTGCCAGTCACTCTTCCCTCTGAAAAGAAGAATTTTTTGGAAAATCCCTGCATTTGGAACCAGTTGTAGCCTCAGATGGTGTGTTGTTGCAGCTTTCATTGAACCATAGTTCAATGGTTAGAGTTGGAAGAGACCTTAAAGATCATCTTGTTCCAACCCTCCTGCCCTGTGCAGGGACATCTTCCGCTAGATCAGGTTGCTCGAAGCCCCATCTAACCTGGCCCTGAACACCTTCAGGGAGGGGATACCCACAGCTTCCCTGAGCAACCTGTAACTTTTAATGTAGAAAGTCTAGGAGACTGGAAGGGTTGCTTTTCAGACCAGTGTCCCAAGCTCAGGGGCAGAAAGAGACCTGGCAGTGCTGTAGGATGACGTACAGCAAGGGTGGGTGAAAGCAGGGCTGCACTCGCTGGCAAGCAGTTGGAGAGGCAACCAAATTGGGCAGCCCTGTGCACCTCACTTGGTAGAGGTGGTCCAGGGGCGCAGGGCCTCTGGCTGATAGCTGAGCACTGCTGGGGTTTGTTGGTAACAGGTGGCATTTTAAAAATTTGCTTCCTGTTTTAAGTTCATTAAAACTTTGCAGCTGTAGCACTTTCAGCCCAGAGCTTTGAGATGTTTATTTGTGGAGACCATAGGGCTGGCACTCAAACTAGACCTACGTGTGAATCAGAAGTCATCTCCTGTAATCGTTATACTTTTAAAGCAGACTAGATAGTTTTGTCTTTTTTTGGTAGCAGATGTGAAATACTTTAATTTTGTGTGCTGAATTATTCAGATCAGTGTGGACACGTCTGTGTGTTATTCATCAACAGCTGACACCCTCCTTTCTCTTTCCAATCCCTTTTTTTTTTTTTTTTTTTTTTTGATA
>VZRU01011261.1:1242864-1315698 GCA_013398155.1 Pedionomus torquatus
TTTTTTGAGTAGGCTTTCTTGTGGACTATTTGGTGAACTGGGGAGGTTTAGGGCACAGTACTTTACATCCCTATTCAGTTTCTGCTGATAAATGCAAACAATTATTATTCCTTACTATATGGTCTCTTGTCCACAATCATTAAATGACAACTCATTTTGCACAGACCATCCTGCATTATTTTATTAGCAGAAACACTATTTTCATGATACATCTGAGCATAGTTAGGTATTGCTCAATATTCACAGCTGGTTGACTGGATGAGTTTGACTTGTGCTTGCAGAAATCTGAATTTCGACCAGTTCTACCTGCAACAACTGTATATTACAGAAATTATGTTAAAGCTTCAGCCAAGTGTTGAATTTCGGGGTGGACTGAAACGTATCATCAACGTATTGATGGCAAGAGATGCTGCAGAGGTTTTAGAGGCAAATGTCCCCAAGACCACATTAGCAGAGTGACAGTGGGCTACCTGTCTGTGTGCCTGCCTGTCCCCTCAAACAAAATGACTTGTCCCCTACACTGAGCCCATCAGAACAGAAGCAGTTTTTCTCTCCTCTGACTTGTTCTATACTTGTCAGGAGGGAAAGGTGTGGTTTTCATTTAAAAACAGGAAGGCATTTACGCTTCTTACTTCTCGTTATATAATCTCATATGTGCTCTGCCTACAGTCTCAATTTTTAAAAGAGAATATGCCAAGTGTGTTCATGCTTTTGTAAAAAATGTTTCAATTTCCAGCTAGGGGAAATGTATTCTAAGACATCTTACCCTGTTTCCAGTAGTTAGTTTGGAGCTAGAAAAAGGCTGCAAATGTTATATGCAATGTGTAAATATGTAGCATAAAAATTGAAATTGCCAAAGGCTGCAGACACCACTTCCCAAGCCAGACCAGAAGCATTTCTTAGCACAGTGCTGCCTGTTTGACAATTATCAGTGGAAAATCCTTCACAAAAGCAACCTCTGTGGGTATTAGGCACTATTAGGTGCTATTGTGACATTGGGAGGTCCTCGGTGTGTACCCTACCTCTGCTCAAAGAGGGATGTCCTGGAGCATTCTGAGCTTGCAGCTGCGCCTAGGCTGGGCTGGAGTATTCTCCAGACTCATGTTTATCAAGGATGCTGTAATATGGTCTTGTGCCTTAAATGACATCTTTGCTTTATTTTGTTGGGTAAAAAGATCACAGGGAAAACAAGCAAAAAATTCCTTTTGTTCTCGATCTGCTGATCAATAATGCCCTATTTCCACTGTTTCAGCTCATAAACCCTGTTCATTTCTCTGTGCTCTTCATTGATTTTTTTTGACATCTGTGACTGAGCTTAAAGTATTTTTACCATGTAGTGGGTGTTTGTCAGGCCCCACAGTCCTGGTGGCCAAGCACAGGTTGTGTGAGTGCTTAGTGCATGCAGGTTTTTCCAAGGATGGCTCCTGCAGACGAGCAGTGCAAGCCACTGGCTTTCCTGGGGGCGGGGGCCATGGCAGTGATGTGGCTGGCAGGACATGCCTCCTTCCCCTGCATCCTGAGTCATGCTTAGCTGTTTCCAAACATGTTTTGTTGTGTTTTTTCCCCCCCAACATAAAGATTCCCAATCTACTTCTTTTTTCCCCTCATTGAGCAAATAGTTTCATAACTCTGCTCATCATTTCATATCCATGCTTTTATTATAGGCAGTCACGGAAGCACAGAATGGTTTGTGTTGGAAGGGGTCTACTAAGAGCATCTGGTCCAATCCCCTGCCATGGACAGGGACATCTTTCACTAGATCAGGTTGCTGAAAGCCGTATCCAATCTGGCCTTGAGCATTTGTGGGCCATTGACAACTTCTCCACTGTTCCAGTGTCTCACCACTTTCTGTAAAAAATGTCTTCCTCTTTTCCAATCTAAACTTACCTACTTTCATTTTAAAACCACTGCCCCTTGGCTTGTCACAACAGGCCTTGGTAAAAAGTCTCTTTCTGCCTTTGAGTAGAGGATTTATTCCATAATTCAAAACGTCCTTTCCATTAGCACTCAGATTTCTTCCCTCACCCACTGCTTGAGCTGAGGAGGGGCAGCTGGCACAAGGTGGAGGACCAGAGGACCACAAATGCAGTTGATCTTTTCCTGAAATAGATACTAAATAGAAAAGAGTTTTATTTATCTTTGTTGTTAGCCCCCAGGTGACTTGAATGTTGCTGTGGGAAGAGACAAATGTGCAGGAAAAGGAAAAATTTTTAAGAAGAGAGGTCTTCTCGGGGTTTAAAAGCAGCATGAGAAGCAAGGCAGCAAGCTCTTGTTTTAGGTACGTTAGGTACTATGTGTGTGCACGTTCAGGAGTTGCACTGAAGACTCAGGTTTATCAGCACCTTTGTAAGTATGACTTTAAGGGGAAGCGCGTCCTTGTGAGTTCTCTTCCTATCAACAGGTATGTTACTAACTGGGAGCTTGCTAGCTTTCTAAACCACAGTTTAGTCCAAAGACTTGGTATTTGAACTGGTCAAAAAAGCTAGTGTTTTCCATTGATAACTTTTTGCCTGTATTTCCCTTCCCCTTGCAAACTCTTGTGTGTGTTACTTTTGCCTGAGTTATGTTTCTTTTCCAAAAGTGTCTAGCAAACAAGTGGACCAATGACATTCAACTTATTGAACACTTACTCATTGTTTCGAGTCTAAAGCAGGGAAGTTAATTTAAAACTCAGTGCTGCAGATAATTGCCCAGACACTGTGGTTCTGAGACACCTTGAACCATGTGATCTGCTCATATATTCAAAATTAATAAACCCATTTATAACACTCATGCTCCTGGTGAATGAGCTGTAGAGTAACTATTATTTTAATAATACAGTGAATTAAATGTGAATAATTATAAGAATAATTTGTGCTAATCATAGAAGGTTCATGAATAGAAGGAAGCAAAGTTGTCAGCTTACTCATTGCAAGTTAGTTGCCTCTCTCTGCTGCTAATTAAGCTCAAGGCTTTGAATGAGTAGTTCTAAGGTGCTTCATTAGATGGCACAGTGCAGCTCTGACCTGACTGGGATGCCTGAGCCACAGCACGTGACAGAGACTCATCATCTGATAGTGCAGGCTCCAGCGTGCTTCCTCCACTCCAAATAAATCTCTGCCTGATTACTGTAATTCACAGCAGGAACTTTATAACAAACGCAAATAACCTTCCAATTATGTGATTGGAAGAAGAGGGGGGACTTTTACAATGCATGATTCTCAGTGGTTCAGAAAAAAAAATCATTTTTAATGTCCCAGTTTACATTTGGTTTGATAATGAAGATGAAATCTGTCTTTGCTTTTGCATAATTAGGTGGGATCAGGCAAACATTATTTTTTTAGGAGGGTGTTACTTCCTGTTTTCTCTATGGATGCTTTGTATTAACTTGGTTTTGTTTTGAGGATGATCTTGAATATTCTTGACCAGAAGTTACTGTTTAAGCTTTGTTGTGTCTCTGATAAGCTTCTCCCATTCATGGGCAGGGAGTTTAGTAGGTATTAATGCCCTTTTGTCTTTTCCTTCAGTTAAATCCCTAGTCCTTACAGCTTGCTTATATTGTTTTCTAGTGGTAACTTATTTTGCCAATCTACCATTTTTTTCTGGAATATCAGTAAAGTTGTTCTTTTACAGACACCCAGGAAGCCACTGGTTTTCCGTGACACTGAACCTGTGAGCATTGCTTGTAATTACGTAGATTTATTTGCACGAAGTAAAATTCAAGTTCCCATTCCTAGGCTGAGTCAGTCCAGTCTTTGTGACAAAATAGTACCTCAAATTAGTCTGACTTTGGGGTCCCAGATATTTATTTTATTTATTTGGGCTTTTTATATGATGTGTTATTCTTAAATAATCTCTCATCAGGTTCTGTAGATCTTGTCATATGTCCATTACAGCTGTGTTACACCCAAGTTGCAGATTGAATCCTCAGCAGGATATGCTCAAAATGTTGCTGGAAGTGGAAGGAGCAGAGCTGCTGGGCAAACCTAAGATGTTTTGTTAGTCTAAGTAAAACCTTGTCAGTCTAGTCAAAGAATTATTCATCCAGTTGCAATGCAATCAACATTTAGTGACCATATTATATGCAGTTAGTATATATACACTAGCTTCTTAGTATCCACCCTTTTCTCTCTGTTAGCTCACCTTTCTGCTACCCCTCTGCCCCTCAAGGTGGAATGTTTCAGTGTGGAGATCATGCCCCCCCCAAATCTTTTGCTGCAAGTAAGGTGATGTTGCTGTTAATGGTTCCTTCCACCTTGCCCCAGGATGTGTGTGGGGTCAGTTTGGGACATGTGCTACCATGCTCTACACCATGCTCTGTAATCATGTCATACCTGAGTTTCCTCTTTTTGAAATATTTTTTTAAATAGGTGGCTAGTGGCTCTTTATTACCCTTAAAACTGGTTTTGCCCAGGTGGCACAGGTCTGATGATAAGGAATACCACTGCTGAGGGGTTTATAGCCCAGGGGCTGCAGGGTCACCCTGCACCTATGTTCTTGTGCCAAAGATACTTCATTTTATACACACTAATGCCTTGGTTTCACTGTATACCACTTACAGAAGTGCATATAAAAAGAGGCTTAGGCCCTGGGGAGTCCCCTGGGGGGATGCTCCTCCTGAGATCCAGCCTCCAACTGCCACCATGCAATGTTCAGTCCCCATCCTGCCATCACAACACCTCCCAATTCTTCTGGGAGTCTTTATTATAAAGAGACAAATCGTCGGAGAGTAAGTCAGGAGCTGCCTGTATAATGCGACTGGCAGGCATCTGGGCACGCGTACCTCCACCTTCGCTAGTCAGTCTCTGCATGATTGAATCACCCCATTTCTCACAGCATATCTGAGCACAGTGTCTCTTATTATTCTCTTAACCCCTGGGCATGGTTTTTAAGGGTTTTGGTTTTCTCTGTTGTCTTTTTACAAGCTTATTTTTAAGTTTCATTAATGTGGAGTCCCCTGAGTCTTTCCACACATTTGTAAACCAGTATTCCAGGGCAGCCTATGTGTCTGTGTCTGTGTGTGTGTGTGTGTGAGTATGCATGTATGCAGGGGGGTAGGGAGCAAGAAGGTCTCGGTTTTTTTCACTACTACCTCCGTGTCCTATCAGAGAGACAGTTTGAATTTGATAGAAGGCTTGATGGGCTTTGGCATGTATTATTATATGTATTATATGTATTATATATATGTATTCATGTTGTCATCCAGAGCACTTTATTTAATTATTTATTTATTTATTAAATCATTGTAAGCTTATTTTATTCCTATTAAATGTGATTAAAAACTCTAAGATTTTTGTTCGCTCTAGAGCTTGGAGAAATTTTTAAACTCTCAGTTAATAAAAATTCCTGCTCAAATTGAGGCACCTCTGTTAAAAATTGCTCCAAAAATATTTTTCTCAGGGCTCTGGAATCTGTTTGTCTCAAAGATGCATCTCTTTCATGGAAGTTTTTATACTGCATTTGAATCAACTGACTGCTCTTTGTACATAAGAGGATGTATTTTTGGCAATGCTTTATATTTTGAGGGAATTCTTTTTAAAAAATGTCTTTAAGACACTGAAGGTATACAGCTGTTTTCTAAGAATTTTTTTATTGAAAGAAATTTTTAGGATAGACCTTTTGCAGAATGGGCCAGGCAAGCAAAACCAGGCTTAATGCATGACAACCTCAGCCTCTCTTGAACTTGAAACTTAGGATATTTTTGGTGGAGCCTATAAATCTTTACCTTCCAATGGCAGGTTATTTATTTTTAAATAGCAGAGGTGAGGCTGAAGGAGAAAGCAGTTTAAGGACATAGAAAGAGATAATCTATAAGGGCATATCTACAGGTGGAGAAAGACAAACAAAGCACTAATGTGTTTTTTACTGTAAACTAACAGCTTAACCCTCACCTGACACTTTTTTATTGAGCCCCAAAGGTGCCCCTGCATAAGATAACACCATTTTCTGAGTTAAGGGAGAAAAGCTTACTTACGCTAGGGTGTGCACATGAGGAGTCCGTCTGAAGTAATTACTGAGTAGTAAATTCTAATGCAGCCTCACTTTGCACAAAGTTCTCCATGTAGACCACCACTACGGATTCACTTGGAAGATGAGTACATAGACGTTGTCTCAGGCTGCCACAAGAATTTTCTAATGATACTCATGCATATAAAAGCAGCATTGAAGGGATTTAATTTTGAGATAGCTGCTGGCAAGAGCTTAGCACAAGAGCATACATTGCAATTAATATCTTTCAGGCAATTGTGTATGTTTATAACATATCCTGTCATCAAATCATGGTTTGTAATCTGGTAGTAATGCCCTGGAGGGGCCCATTAGTAAAATTTTCTCAACTTTATTAAACTCTGAGGCTTAATAGTGTAGGAATGATGGAGGGGACAGGGAAAGCATTTCTGTAGTAATCCCATCACGCCTTCTCAATGTTTTCTTCTATATAGCAAAAGATTAGCTATTGTGAAATAATTGATAAAGTTGATTATGTCAGAGATATTTCCTGAGCAAGGATTAGATGCAGACCATTCAAAGACTGATAGATTAGCAGTTTCTCTAGAAAAGAAATTAAGAACTGTCACCACAAGGAGCACATACAATAGTTCATGACTTGCATTATCCATCACCAAATTGTGACTAGGCTAATGGCTGTGCATTAAGAAGCTCCAAGCTGGTTTATACAGTTTGTCAATGAGGAAGAAGATATGCTTATCCCTTAGTGAAATAAGCACTGGAGTATTTTTGTGAACTGTAGCTATGTAGAAGACTTCAGATTTAAGATTCTTCTTCTTTCTAGAAACATTTAAACTAAGGTAACTAGAAGCCTGTTCCAGCACCAGGTATGCAATTACCCTATTTCTGTCAAATTCCATATTGCAATGAGTCCTCAACACTTAACATTTCCTCCCACATTCTGTGTCTATATAGCTACTCTAAAATGATACTGTACTTGGGTATGTTTGCATGTGTGAATATATTTGTATATGTGTATATGTATATATGTACACCTTTATGCATATATTGGCTTTGCTGTTCAGTGTGGGGTTTTTTAATCAATATGTAGGTATGGTTGTTTCTAATGGATGGTTATTTCCTTCTGTTTTCTTCATTTTGTCTGCCTAATGAAGCTCTTGAGACAAGGGAAAGGCACACAGTTTTAAGTAAAATAAAATATCTTATTATTTCTGTTCCTCTGGTGATGGATGTTGAAAATGCAATTAAATTCTTATTCTCCCATGCCATGAATTGAATTCGACAGAGGAGTGTGTGTATTCGATGCATGTTTTGAGGCTCCAGACAACTCCATTTCTTTATATGCTTGCAGATAGGAAGAAAGGAGAAGAAACTAAAATGTTATGTTAATAACCAAGATATTTTGGTATAATGACTACATGATTAGTACATATTTCTGAAGTGATGTCAGTGAAAAAAAAAAAAATACAACTTGAGAATTGGGAAGCAAAGGCCATGGGATTCTCTTTTAATCCATGAATTCTCTGTGAAGAACATTATTTTGATTCCTTGCAAGATTTTGGAATAATAAATTAAGGACTGTTCTGTATTACAATCTCCTCAGTGTTAGTAACTGCCTTTTCTCCTGAATGTAAAGGTATGAACCCAATATTAAAAATCAATTACAGCTTTGTCAATGCTGCATCATGTAGTGACACCAATTTTGTTATGCTTTAGAGAATTGTATCTTTATGGTTCTTGTAAAATTGTGGAAAAGGTAAACTAATTTTGTAGCATTTTTTTTTTATCAGAGTTATCTTTTCTTGCTCATGCTGTCACCAGTGGTTGTCACTTATTAATACATACTTTTGCTGAACTTGAAACAGGAAAATCTCTCATACTAGGAAAAAAGCCAGAAAGTAAAAACCCCATAGAAGCCTTCTATTGATAGTTATAAAAATGACATACTGTTTTCCCTCTTACAACTGAAATGAAATGCTGCCTCCACACTGAGACTTTGAATGCTGATCTTCAGCTGTGAGCATTTTCCCAGCTACATTATAAACCCCTGAAAGCGGGATATATAGTAAAAACGTGGAAAGCTCTTTAATTTTTTGTCATGCAAACATTGTTCTACTAAACCACACAGCATTATTAAATTCAGAGGTGGCTGTAACAGCAAAGGATGAGAACAACACCAGTGATTTAACCTGTGTTGCACTGTTCAAAGCTTACCAGCGGCATTTTGCCTGAGAGGCACTGGGGCAGGGGAAACGAAGAAATGACTGTGTCTGTGGAGATGGGCAAGTGCTGTTACGACATTGTCCGGAGAGTGTTGCTTGGTTTCCTGAAGTGGAGCACACCTACATGATGTGTCCAATCCCTTTTTCCTTTGAGAAGTGATGGAATGTCTAAGAGGACTTCTTTTTCCTTAAGAAGTGATGGAATGTCTGAGGAGACCTGAGTTTCTGCAGGCACCAGGGATCAGGCTGGGGTGAAGGCTGAGCTCCCAGGGTAGCTTGCCAGCCACCAAGTGACATGAACCTTTGGCATCCGCAACATCCAGTAGCAGAGTCCCATAATTTAGCTACACGTAGTGTGCAGAGGTACTTCTTTTTGCTTGTTTCGAACCAGCCACCTGCTGATTTTCTTTCATTTTCCACCTCTTTTGTATCCAGCTCCTGTGCTAAGAGAGACAGTGAAAAATTGTTCTCTGTTCATCTCCTCTGAAGACTTATGATTTAGTACACCTCAGTTATGTTCAACTGCAGTCTCTCCTTTTCCAGGTAACTTAAGTTCATACAAAATATCCTGCTGGCTCAGACCAATGGTGCATCCAGCCCAGGATTATTTCTCCAGTAAATAGCAACAGGAGATGTTAATCAGGGAGAGCACATGAGATTGGTCATTTTCTCAGATCCCATTTCTCATCTTCCCTCAGCATTTGCAAGTACTGTACTAAAAATGTTAGAGGTTACATTCTGCCCCATTCCTTTTAGAATATATGTTTATAGACCTTTTGTCTATGAATTTATCTAAACTTTTTTTAAACCAGCTGATAAACATTGGCCTCTGTAACCTCCTTGGGCAGCAGGTCCAGAAGCTGTTAGCTGCTGGCTGAAGAAATGCTTTTTTACTATCTTTTAAAACAATCAGGCATTATATACCCCTAGCTGTTACGTTTCAAGATTTGGTAAATAACTGCCTTATGCAGCTTGTGTACCACCTTCATGCTTTTCAAGCCTCAATCCTCTCTGTCCTATCTCGCCTGAACCTTCTTCTCCACAAATTGAAGCATCCCAGCTCTTTGAGTCTCTGCTTGGAAGGCAGCAGCTGCAGCAGTTCTAGGGCTTGATTGTTTCCAGTTGCTCTTCTCTAACTCCATTGCATCCTCCCAGAGACCAGAACTGCACCAAGCCCTTCAGGTATAGATGCACCACAGGCTTCTGAAGCAGCAAAGTGAAGCCCTCTGATTTTCTCCCAGCACACATGGAGTGCACAGCATTGAGTTGGCTCTTGGGTTCCACTCCACAGATTAAAATAATGATCTTGGAGAACTGTCAGCAATGATGCCAGGACCTCTTTCTGGACTTGTACTTGTCTCTTTGGTCCGCAGATCCTCTCAGGCATGGTTTAGATGATTAGTCATTTGATATGTTGTTTTATGTAGTACCGTGCTCCTTCCGGGGCTGTGTGCATCTCCTGGGCAATCTCTTCTTCCTTGTCAGGTTTGGAGGATCTAACTTGCATGCTCATTCACACTCCCCTCACCTTACCTTGAAGACTCTTGTGAGTCATTCTTTATATTGAAGCCATTTCTCCCTAGCTTTCAATTATTTCTTTTGTCCTTACTTTTCTTGCTATATCTTTTTAGTGTTAGGTGAAGTAGAACAGCCCACAGTATTCAAAGTATGAACACCTGAAAACTTTAAATAATACCTAATGATATTTTGTATAGTGCTCTCTTTCTCTTTCATAGTAATGGCCAGCATTTGATTTGCTTTTTGACAGCTTCTAAGATGGAGTTGATATTTTCATAGACCTTTTATAACTCCAAGATTTCTTTCCTAAGTGGTAATAGCTAGTTCAGAGCCCATGCTGAGTACGTAAAGTTGAGATTTCTTTTTCTCCACATATTCTTGATATTGAATTTCATCTGTCTTTTTTATCGTGTAGTTGACACTGAGACTCTTCTACATCTCCCTGCAGCCAACTTTCATTTTTATTTCCCTGAACACCTTAGAACTCTTAGGAAACTTGAAAGATACCTCATTTTTTTGAGATCTATGTAATGATAGAAATGTACTTCATATGTTGACCAGCCCTGTCACTGATATCTATGAAACTTGGCTGTTGACATATGCATTTGAGAATGCTGAATGCTTTTGTCATTTTTCCCCCTTTTGTCTTTTAATGATTTGGTTTTTTGTTTGTGAGAGAAAGTGGATCTCTTATCCCATGATGACTTTGTTTCTATAAGGGCTTTAATGAGGAACAATATTGAAAAGTTTTTAAATTGTATAAATTAGGTTTCTCTTGACTTTGTGTTCATTGACTCCTTCAAAGAACCTTACCAGATACATGAAATGTGGTTTCACTCTGAAAAGTCAATTTCTTCACTACTTTGTATCTGTTTCTGTTAATTCTATTCTTATTATAATTTCTCAAAATTAGACTGGTACCAAGATCCAACATACTGGGTTTTAGTTCTGGAAGATTTTATTTTTTTAAAATGTACTTTGCATTTGGGACCTTTCATCCATCTGATGTTGAAACAGTTTTACAGAGTAGCTGAAGTACTTACTGTGGTTTTTGATGTATTTCATATATGAAATATGTATCATAATAAAACCATTTCAAGTCTGTTCATATGTTTTAGATTAAAAAATATTTGTTTCAGTGATAAACTCTGTTGTGTCAGGAAACTATAAGCTAATCAGTCTCACCTGTGCCTGGAAACATCATGGAGCAGATCCTCCTGGAATCTCTGCCAAGGCACATGGAAAATAAAGAGGTGATTTGAGAGAGCCAACATGACTTCACCAAGGGCAAACCCTACCTGACCAATCTGATGGCCTTCTATGACACTGCCACAAACTTGGTGGATAAAGGCAGAGCAACGGACGTCATCTACCTGGACTTATGCAAAGCATTTGACACTGTCCCACATGACATCCTAGTCTCCAAATTAAAAAGTCATGGGTTCGATGGACAGACCACTCGGTGGATAAGGAACTGGCTGGATGGCCGCACTCAAAGGGTTGTGGTCAATGGCTCAATGTCCAAGTGGCGGCTGGTGACGAGTGGTGTCCCACAAGGGTCAGTACTGAGACCTGCACTATTTAACATCTTTGTCGGATACATGAACAGTGGGATTGAATGTACCCTCAGCAAGTTTGCTGATGACACCAAGCTCAATGGTGAGGTTGACATGCTGGAGGGAAGGGATGCCATCCAGAGGGACTTGGACAGGCTTGAGATGTGGGCTAATGCAAATGGCATGAAGTTCAACCAAGCCAAGTGCAGGGTCCTGCACCTGGGATGTGGCAATCCCAGGCACAAATACAGGTTGGGGGAGGATGGCTGGAGAGCAGCCCTGAGGAGAAGGACTTGGGAGTGCTCATGGATAAGAAGCTCAACATTAGCTGACAGTGCGCGCTGGCAGCCCAGGAAGCCAACCGTATCCTTGGCTGCATCAAAAGAAGCATGACAAGGTGATTCTCTCCCTCTACTTTGCACTCATGAGACGCCACCTGGAGTACTGTGTCCAGCTCTGGAGTTCTTAACATAGAAAGGACATGGACCTGTTGGAATGGATCCAGCAGAGGGCCATGAAGATGATTAGAGGGATGGAGCACCTCTCCTATGAGGACAGGCTGAGGGAGCCAGGGATGTTCAGCCTGGAAAAGAGAAGGCTCCAGGGACACTTTCCAGTATCTGAAGGGAGCCTACAGGAGAGCAGGAGAAGGGACTGTTTGTCATGAAGTGTAGAGATAGGACAAGGGGGAATGGTTTTAAATTGGAAGAGGGGAGATTTAGATTGGATATTAGGAAGAAATTCTTTCCTGTGAGGGTGGTGAGGCACTGGAACAGGCTGCCCAGAGAAGCTGTGGATGCCCCATCCCTGCAGTGTTCAAGGCCAGGCTGGATGGGGCTTTGAGCAACCTGGTCTGGTGGGAGGTGTCCCTGCCTGTGGCAGTGGTGTTGGAACTTGATGATATTCAGGGTCCCTTCCAACTCTAACTATTCTATGATTCTATGATATTTATCAACCTGGGAAAAAAAAAGTCACTGGAATGATTGCAGAGTGACAGAGTACTTAATGTGAAATATTCTTTCCTTTTTTAAAATGAAAAAAACAAAAAAAGGGCATTACTTGTGCTGCACTGATAGGAAATAAATCAGGTGTTTAAATGCAGGCCATTTAAGATTTTTGACAGTTTTGGAACTTCTGTCTTTAGCTGGTGGTTCTACGCAGGGTCTATGGAAGACCTGTGCCTTTCAGGAAAAGCAAGTATAGGTCAAGCAAATTACCATGGAGCACCTAAAATAGTATTGTATAAATTAAACTCGGGCATCTGCAGCTCTCATAGAAAGTCTACAGAGGTGGTATCAAATAGTTTGCTCTCCAAACCCTTGTGCTGCTGTTGACCTCCATATAAGATATGTTCCTCTATTTTCTGTGCATTGATTCATTTTAGAGACTTTTAAATTTAATCCACTTTCTCCAATGTTAATATACCAACTAGTTTTACTTATGTAACATGCATAATCCATGATTTACTGCATAAAAATAGATTGAGGTGCATTTTGCTTATATGAAAGTAGGCACTTGGGATGCGTGTAAGTGATTCTGTAACACAACTGCCAAAATTTTCTGTTTTCCGTATTAATAATAAAGCCACCCCCAGTTTTGGTCTAAATAACATTTTTAAACTTACATGAAATGTTTTAGAGGAAGCAGTTGTTTACACACAGCACACAATCCCTTTGGACTTCTGTCAACCCTCAGGTCTAATCACATAAGGATTTATATACATATTGCATAAGCAACTAACATGCACAAAAAAACCCTCAACCAACTTGCAATCTAAGGTGCACCAATTAAATATATTAAAACAATTAGAATTTGAAATAATTTCCTACAGAATAGACTTTTTTAGGTTTTGAAACTCCTTAGTTGGACCTCTTCCATGTCATTATTATAATTAGGTGCCATTTGGTTGATGTTGTTTATCATTAATGATTTAAAAAAAATATATTGTTTATTAAATTTACCCATTGCCTGTTCTTTTTCTGTCTTACAGAAAATCACTGAATTCAGTGAATGTTACTCATCTTCTCTCATTACCATCAGAGTGTGTATCTTTACTGGAATATATTTAGTAAGATTAAAATCATCTGGCTGCATGAAGGTGCCCTATATGGTTCTTCCCTTATAATTTTTGGTCTGTTTTCTTTCCTGTGTTCAGCTCAGATTCACAGGTAACTTCGGTTGGCATAGGTTCACTACAACTAGTCAAATTAATGAGTACTGATCTCCCAGTCTTCTAAAAATTGCACGTATTCAAGTGCTATGTATACATGTCTCCAGAAAAGCTACATTAATATTAATGTAATTTATGCGGTGATAATGACTCACAAATTTCAGTCTGTAGGTGACCTGGGGTCCTGCATCCGTTCTTTTGATCTCCTTTCCTGTATTCTGACTACTAATTTGTTAGAGATGGAGCTATTTTGAAAATCCTGAAAAATGCACAAACCACGCTATACTTATATGTGAAATAAGTTACCTTTTTAAGATTTTTTTTTTTATCGAGAGTTTGCCATTCTGGGTTTCTTTTTGTTGAATAGGATGGGTAACTTGCCCAATAAAACCTAATAAATTTGCAAGAGAAGTAAATTTTTAATTTTCTTCTCTACTAGATGGGAGAAAATTATGCATGCTTCCTACTTAAAGGCCAGGCACTACCTATACTATTTGACAAAGCCTGTTGTTTAACCAAAGTACTTGAGTTCACCAGTGTAATTCATCAGGAATTGAATGTCACATATTTTGGGCAATAAGAAGATAGAGTGCCTCCCCTAATTTATGGAAAACATTATAGATAGATAGGTGTGCCAGTCTTTCCAAAGAACACAGAGTGCCTGCTGTTACCAAACTGGAAATTAAGTGCATGGAAAGATGATAAGAAGGAGGAAGAATTTTAAATGCAGGAAAAAACAAACAAACAACCAACCCCCACTTTTTTTTAGGTGTTGAATTAGGTTTTATTTTCCTGGCATGCTAGAATTACTAATTAAACACTGCACTAAGGAAATATACTAGTAGGTCTTTAGTATTGCTGTTCTAATCACATTAAAATATTATGAGTAGTCTGCATATTAAATGTGTAATCTCCTTAATCTTATAATGCTGTGGATCCTGTGTATTTGAATTTACCTGAAATTGGAATAATTTCTTTTGAGCCTAATGGATAACTTGTTTTTTAGACACGTGCTTCTAACATGGTGAAATACAAGAGGGAAAAACATCAATATGATTAAATTTAGGAAGGAATTTCCTAATTGAACCAAATATTGCCATAGGAAAATAATCCTGAGCACTTTTTAAAAAATTACTTACATTCCCACACACAGAGTTCTTTTTAGTGGAAAAATATTCCCAGTGATACTATTAGTTAAAATTTATAGTCAGTTACTTGTAAAGCAGTCTCATCCTGGCTTTGTGCCCTCCTGATCAGCACTGGCCAGTTTAGCAAGGAACTAGCTTGCAGCACTAGTGGTATCCAGTATGTCGTTTGCTTTAAGTAAAAGTTTCTTTGATTTTATTTTCTGTGGGTTTGTTTTTACATTCCCTTTGCACAATTTTGTTTAGCATCCTATTTTTTAATCGTAGTTCACTTGCAGCAACATCATATTGCCATCATCTTGACATTTGTAATGTCAGCTCTGCAGACTTGTATTAACCTCATTTTGCCATCATCTTGATGTACTAACCTGCATATAGACCCACACAGAAATAATTTAACATTCATCCTAGTGTGTGCAGTAATGTCTCATTAGACTTGAACTAACAGAATTTTGTCATCATAATTTGCTGTCATAATAATGCAGTCTTCACAGATTTAATGTGACAGTCTTGTGCCACTCTAACTAAGGCTTTGAGCAATTGTCATCCAGGAGGACTTAAGGTGAAGTCAATGCAATTAAAACACAGACCCTTAATGGTCCGATACTTTACGCAGTTTGTCACATATTTTAAACAATAATTAATCATGCTAGCGTTTAGCACTTGCTTAGCTTGTAAGTGTTCATTTTCTACTTGGGAAAGAAACAAACAGAAGTTGAACGATGAGTGACTGACAGAACTGCTAATAGAATTTAGGTCTCCTGATTGTCAGTGTGTTCCTGTATCCATTGGGCTGCTCTCCTTTCACAATGCAATTAATTTTGTGTATGAGATGAATACAAACTTGAACTGTATGTGAGAGGTTGTCTTAACTAGTCTTTAGTTCTTGTTTCAGAGAGTTACAGATATATGGAGGTGAAGAGGGATTAGATTTCTGCTGCTGCAAGGGTTGAGATCAATTGCACTTTGTTACCCGTGAAAGAATTTGCTAAACCTTTTCCTTACACGCTTCCACTTACATGGGTTTGATAACCTCTTTGAGTAAGTGTTTTCATGTATGTGAGTAACCTGGTACTCTCGTAATTTTCTCCTAATACCAAAACTAAGTTGACTTTATCCAAATGATGTCTCTCTCCTCAACATACATGAAAAATAACAGCGGTGTTGTGTTTAGATACTGAAAGGCAGCAGCTATGTACTCCTCTGCCTTGCCTTTCCAGACTAAATATGTTGACATTGCCTCAGTCTTTCTTCACAAAGAAAACTGGCTGTTTGGGTATTTGTGATGCTAAGTGCTCTCCAATTTGTCTGTGGCTTTCATAAAGTGTGGTGTCAGAATTGGACACCACTGAAACACTGACTAGAGCAGAAAAAAGCTAAGGGAATGCATGATGGGGTGACTGGGATAGTGCGTAGGCAGCTGGAGCTTGAGTTGTGTCTCCCTAAAGAAATCTGTGTTTATGCTAACAGCTAACACATTTGCTATGCAAAATGACCTTGAATTGTCTTTGGCAGAGCTGATGCAGCTTGCCTGCAGACCTAGGTGAATTCTCTGTCTCATACGTATGGATTGTTGACTCTAATTCCCAATTACCTCTTAGTTCCTTATTGATATTCTTTGTAATCAGCTTGGCATTTTTCCTCTGCTCCTTACATATTGTATTTGTTTTTGTTTTTTAAATGCCTGCTTCTCTTCTAGGCTAAATTTGTTTTTGTTTGCAGTTGTTTGTTTTTAACCAGAGGAACTTCTTTTCTTTATGATGACATGTAGACGCCTAGACGCTGTTTTCAGATCTCTTCCAATTATTGTTCACATTTCTCTGTTTAACTTCTTTCTTCTTTCTGAGGAGGGTTTATAACTGCTTTCAACTTTGTGAAATTTGGTCTTTTTAAAAGATATATGTGCACATACATACATTACAATCACCAGAACTTGTTTGTGCATGCACTCGGTCTCTCAGTGACATACATGTATGTGAATGTGAGTGTGTGAATAAAAATTACATAGTATTTCACTATTTACATGTGATGCAAGCAATCAAGTAATTATTACTTAGATTTAAGCAACTGCTCATTGGGAGTTCCTCTGTAACATTGATAACAATGCTGAATACAGACTTCCCTCGGGTGAGCTGCAATGGCTTTCAGAATTGGGTAAATTTCAGATGTGTTTTGGGCCCACCCTGATAACATAACTGTACCAGAGGAACTTCTGTTGAACTGGGGGACCTCACGTAATGTGATGTGTCTCGCTTCTGATCTGTGTGCCCAGATTTTCTTCCCATAGATGTTGAGAAAACAGGGAGAAGAGGAGCAGTCTGATCATGGCCTTTCATGGTCTGGACACACAACCAAGGGTGGGCCAACAAAAGAGAAAGCCAGGTACCCTCTTCTCCTTTCAGCTACAGCCCCCCCACACACCCTGTCCTGGGTAGTTTGGGATAGGAGCCTATTTAAGGTACTAAGATACTCTGTGGAGGAGGATCCTCTGTGTAGGTTACATGGGATGCTTATGGTGATTGGACTGAGTTACATACCTAAATCTAGAGAAGGGAATATTCGTTAATAAGATGCTCTCCCTTTTGGTCATCTGAGGCCCTCTGGAGAGATTAAGACCAGATATTTTATAAGCATAAATGAGTAATTCTAATTCCTCTTTATTACTTGGACTCTTACCATCCATATATCAGTAATTAAAATCTTCTCCCTCTCCTCTTCTTTGTACTTTTAATATTAGTTTTTATACAATTTGGTATCCTTTCTTACACTTTCCTTTTGATGGCTCAGTATATCTTCTGAGTAGTCTGATCTAAGTGACTCCAGTAAAGATTGATTTCATTCCTGCAGAGGTAAAATTTTCTGCAAGCTGGAGAGTTGTCAGGGTTTGAGAATAAAGATTGGCAAAGTAGATGAACATTATGCACGTGGGAAATGGGGGCAGCAAATACTGCTCTGCTACATCTGCTTGAGACCTCATCCCAAAGAGAGTTAAAGGTAAAAAGGACTGGTTGTACTTTAGCAGAAGCTTTCAAAAACTGACTGCTACTGCTTTTTTTCAGAGTGCTATTTGTTCCATTGAACTAGTAAGTGACCCCAGCCCTTTGTTCTACATGCTCTGCAAAGAAGAGTAACCACTATTCCACAGCTACTATGTCATGAAGGAGATATTTTGCCTGAGGAAAGCACAAACATAGTAATGAATGCTGGTTCATATGCTAGAGCATGTTTACAAACGTGTTTCATGTTACAGAAATACATTGAGTGAAAATGGATGTTTTTTTAACAGCCCTTTGCATATGAGAGGGATTTGCCTTAATAATTATATTGTCTTCTATTTTTTCCCTATAAAGTTATATCTTCTAGTCTGGAAGCCAAAGCTTACTACTTCCTTCAGAATTTGGAGCAAGTGATTTATTTTTTATGTCTTTTTCTTTCTGGTCTGTAGATCAAATAAGCATATAGAGGAAAAAAAAACCCACTCTTGCAACCTGTGCTAAAAACCTCTACAATGTGTTCCTTTTTGAAGTAAAAATAGGCTAAGAAACGAAAGAAAGAAGTTCTTCAGGCACTCCCATTGGAAACATTTTTTCTTTTCTTTTTTTTCTGTTTCTATCTTGCTGATTTCACAGGAAAATCAAAAGCTGTCTGTTTACTTCTGTTGTGATCAATCTGTCGAAGATTTGTTTTTCCTCTGTTGCTGACATGCAAGTGGTTTTTTGTTGTATTTTTTTTCTTTCATAACAGGAAGTGAGTAATAAAAAGACTTAGAGCCAATTTACCACCAGGGCAAAACCCCTCTAGTGCTTAAAACACTTTAGCGCTTAAAAGATTCCCATCCTGGTACTCCCTTCACATCAGTCCCACAGTCCCTAGAGCTCAGCACTTCTTCCCACACAGATAGATGTGATAGATTTGCAAATACTGGCAAGGGCACAGAGGCATCTTGTTATGAGCCTAATGGTTGAACTGAGCGACAGGATTGCATTGCCTTTATTATGTTTTTTTTAGGTCAGCGTTGGCAGGGAGGCAAGAACAGGGTGGAATAAAGGTTGAAATGTTTTCTGAAATTATAATCAAAATATCATCTGTTTTAAGTTTATGCTATAAGTGCTCTGCCTGATGTTGAGTTGCATTGGCAAACAACATGTGCCACTGGGATGTTTAAAAAGTCATAAGAGGTTTGTAAATCAGTTCTGCGCGGCATGCTACCTATTTGTTATTTTTTATTTTATCTGTTAACGGGAAAGGAGATGCTGTCTGTGTTAGATGATATAAATGGCAATATGGTGTGCTTTCTTTTCTTGGGGGTTTGTTTGGTGCTTGTATCATAGTAAATTACAGTGAGATGGAAGATTGGTTACTCTGTGGAGGTTGTTAACATGATGTTCTCATTTGATTTATTTATGTTAAATTGGGGACTTCTCCTGTATAGATTATTCTGGCTACTGTAATATTTTTTTTTGCTATGTCAAACCCATAGTTTTTCAGTTGTGTCTTCCCCCCACCCTGACAGAGACTTCCTGAATTTCAATGTAACCCTTCAATATGGTACAGAAGAGGAAGTGTTAGAGACTGAGAACTTGGTTCCCATGTCCAGTCTAAAGTTTGACCATTATATTCAAGTCTTAACCTCTCTCTGGTTTAGCTTGCTGAGACAATAAACTTGGCTGTCCAAATTTGGATGTTGAAATCCAAATCGTTTTCTAAGGTCATGCTGACATATGCTGAGCCCAATCTCTTAAATGGTCCCTGAACAGGCATCTTATTGTTGGGCCTTGTTTCCAGATTGCTACTGGCCTCTTTGGCATTTTCTCCAACTCTGCATTACTGTCACGCTCATACCATTAGAAAGGAGATATTTTCAACTTTACCAATACTTGGGTTTTGAAAGGAATTCTCAAGCAGGAAAATAAACAGCCTCTGTATAAAGTGTGTGTTAATGGGTGGCTGAAAATCACCCGAACCGTTCCCATGAAGAAGACAATTTTTTTTCATTAACCCTGTCGTGGTTTTAGCCAAATTTACCAAAACCTGATTGACAGATGTTCCCCCCTCCCCCTTTTTGGTCAGAGAAGAGATTCAAGAGTTTAGGAAAAATTAAACTACTTTAATGAAAATATTAATAATAATAATATAATAAAAAGGAAATTTAGGAAAAAGGGAGTATACAGTATATACAAAACTGTAGCAAGCTCCCAGGATGACGACCACGTCACCAGCAGGCTTCAGGAAAAGTCCCAAACNGTTCTTCCAGCAATAAGTCTAAACAAGGGCCTCTCTGCATACCATCCCTTGGTATAATCAGGTCTTATCACTGTGAGACGGAACAGTTCTGCACAATCTGCTGTTAATTTCAGAGTTTAGCTAGTTAGGAGAGGCCTAGCTAAGAAAGTAAAACTGTAAAACAGAAAATTGGTTCGTTTTACCTCAAACCAGGACAAACCCATTAGTGATTGTGAATGAGGAAGGCAACAATAAACTACAACTGCCAGCAGCCATTTTAAATAAAAATATACATTTTCATTGGTCCAAATTTTCTACATTTTTCAACCTCTCTGTGGCTTTGAAGCTTGCTCCTTTCGCCTCTTCTAGCACAGGCACTGTAGTCTCAGAGCACCGAGCAGTGCTGCTGCAGCTCAGAGCCTGCTACTTGCAGCATCTAGGAGGAAGAGGGAGGCAGATGGTCTGATAACCAGCATTTTTTGAGTGTACATTAATAACTTTGACATAGATCTACTAGAATCTGTGACTTGCTCTCTGTTGCTGAAGAGAGCCAGGGCTTTTAATGCCAATTCAGACAAAAAAATCCCAACAACCGACTGCAGACAATCAAAGCTAGTGTGTCAAAATTATAAACCTGTTCCAGGTTTTACATGCAATATTAATGTACAACATGCAGTCCAGTAGGGACTGACAGAGGCATATAAAACTTTTTTTTCCATTAGAGTTGATGTTTCTCAGTGTTAACCAACTGCATCATTAATAGCTGCTGAAAACAGATTTTTGAGAATTTTCTTTACACCCCCACCCAAACAAAAAATAAAGGGGAAAAAAAAAAAAAAGTAAAAATGCTAAAACAACCAAAAAACTTGAAGATTTGAACACGCACTTTTGCTATTTCTCTCTGTGGCCCAACAAATTTTAACTTTTCCCTTTGAGTAAAGGAACTTCAGTAGGAGGAAGGGAAAATGTTTCTAAACTGAAGGCTTCTGCACTCCTGTGAATGGAGCGGGGATCTCTTGAGACAGAGACCTGAACTCCCTCAGCAGCAAGAGTGGGAAGCAAATCTGGATTTCCTGCATCTGGCAGATTGTTTAATTTGTAAGCCGTTTTAAACATTACCACCAGACACTTCCATAAGCTGTCTTTTTTAAGAAAGGATTGAGTATTGCATTTCTTGCAGAGTCTGATCTGGGTATTCTCTGATGGTCTCAAAAACATCTTCAGAGAGGATGAATAAACCACATGAAATTTGTGAATTATGGCTAGAGTTAGGTGTAAAACAGACTGCAGAGCTCTTTGGAGACAAAGGCCCTCTGGACATATTCAGGAATACAGATTTAGGCACTGGGAAAGTTTTTGAAGAAAAACCTTAAGTCGATTTGAAATGAACAGGAGCCAGGAGGATTGCAGTTCTAGCATTAGATGCCTTACCTCCAAGATAACTTTCCCTTGCAGTCTCTAAGTACATTACTGGGCCTCAGTTATTGACGGCATGTCCTATCAAGGGTGACCTTAAATATTTTAAAACAGAACTTTTGCACAATAAGCAGTTCCTTTCCTGAGTTTGCTCAGTCTCCTTCTCCCTCAAATAATCAAAATGCTGCTGCTGTCACAGCGTGCTCTGCTCTGCTTCAGATTATTTTCTACATCAGTTCATGACTTGCAGTTCCTATGGGCTGCAAATTAATCCTTAGGAGTCTGCTGGTGTGTACTGTACATCCAGGTTCTCTGGGGTATTAAATTGACTATCGGTGTAGAAAATGCCAATTGCTATAAGGATGTATTATGCACTGCACTTTTGTGTTTATTTTTCTGTATAATCCAGGAATTATAAACTTGTAATCACTATGACTATACAGTTTAACCTTTAAAACTGAATTATAATCTTTTTCAGTTTTTTAGGGATAGATTTTAAAAAATAAAGTAATGAGCAGTGTAAGATTGTTTTTTCAAATGACTTTTCAAATGAAGGCATAAGTTACTAACATGATTCTGATGGCCTATGTCTAAAGGCCATATATACTGTAGAAAGCAGCCTCATAAAACCTTGGTTTTGGGTGGAGGATGCCACAGTCCTGTTCCCAAGTATTGTGTGGATGCTTGCTTTTCCTTCCCTTATAACCTAAGGAGGCCTGGGACCAAATGCAGGGTAGAGCATGAGCTCTACTCGGGACCAGCTGCTTGTGACCAGCACCTTTGGGGATCTGAGAGTGAAGGGATGTTCCCGCCATTAGGAAGAAGCAGTGGTAGGCAGCTTACATACAGTCCCGCCTCTGCTTCTTCTGAGGAGTGTTTGGTGTTTCTGGGCTGTGTGTAACAGCAGCACTGCATGGTTTTGTTGGGAGTGGAAAGGTCAACTGTAAGTCAATAGCTTTTTATTTTTATTTTTTTTTTTAAAGCAACTATTGCTGCTTTATCACAACCTATGTTATGAAGAGTTATTTTGGTGACAGCACTCTTTTGGGGTTTGGTTGATTATTTTCTTTTAATCCTGCTTGGGAGAGTTTGCAATCCCCAAAGTCTAGGCAGGGAGAGGACAGCTGAACAGAGGAGGGTTACTGCTCCTCTCCCAAAAAGGGAGGATCCTGTCTGGGGACAGGCTGGGGGTCATTTGCTGGGGAGGAGGAAAATCTGTTTCATGGGTCTGTCAGGGGAACTGCACAAAGGGAGAAGGAAATGTCTTCTCCCTGCTCTGTAGCACTAAGTGTTCTTTGGAAAGACATAACACATAATTTAAATCCATTGCACATGCCACCCTGGAAGCAGAGCCTTATATGTCGAGATCATGGGCTGTCCTATTATGGGAAATCAACTTTGTTTTGAGGGAAGCACAGAGCATTGCTTCTGCGCAGGTCCTGGAATTTGAAACATTTAGGGGCCTCCAAAGAGCACTGGCATTAGTTACCATGCCGGCTGGGTGGAAGTGAGGATCCCTGCCTCTCCCTGCCTGGGACAGAGACCCTGCTGGCAGCCAGCTCGGGGCTGCGTCCCACCAGGGTGCTTTCTGTGCTCTCCTCCATAGAGCTTCTGGGGCTTGTGCGGGGACACATCTGTCGTTATGCAGGGACAAGCCTAATTCGGCAAAAGCTACCAGCGCAGCAAAGTTGGAATATACTTTGCCAAGAAACCTTTGCTGTTGTTCTCTTTTTCCTCTTTTTTGTGGAGAGATTTCATGTCTACTCACATGCTTTGGTATGAGGAAGTGGAAGATGATTGTAAGTATGAACAGACTGACATAATTTATCACAATATTCACTTTGACAGAGCAGTGTAGTGCTATGCAGCCCACTAACAGCATGCATTTTTAAATGTTTACTTTCCAAGTCTAAACAAGGGAGCGCCAGGGGGGGAAATAAAGAGAATTTTTCTGCCGCTGTTAGAGGGGTAATATCCTGTCCATTATGTGTACAAGAAGTGCTCCAGAAACAGTACCCAGTTCTCCCAGATCTCCTTTGAATAAAATGAATCCGTTTCTTCCTGAGGTTCACCACTAATTAAAGCATGGGGTTAAAAAAGAGAGAATTGAGAAGACAGACTGATACATTTGAAAAAAAAAAAAATAATCATGTCTTCTAATAATTTGGCAACACATCAAAGGATTAATCAGTTGCTTTGAACTTTAATGACATATGCAGTTTCACTGTCTAATATTAACTTACAGTGTAAGAGAGCTCTTCTCTGGCCACTGAACTGTTTGGTAACAACCGAATTGAGGGGGTGTCAGTTTTGCTCAAAGTGAGCAGCAGCTGAGCTCTCCCATGCACTTCCCAGAAAAGAACAGGCACGTTTTCCAGACTTGGGCTTGTTTGTTAATTTAAAACTCTCTTTTCTGTGCAATAAGAAGAAAAAAACTGTATGCTGAGAGTCATAGAATGAAGACAGCCAAGAATGAAAGAATGATAGTTTAAAAATCCATCTAGAATGCTCCCAGATGATCTTTCTTCTTCCTCCCCCACCCAGGCTCCCAAAATAAATTGTGCTGGGAAAAAACAAAGTGTCAGTATTATCCAGACTTAATCTATAGTTGCCGCCCCTTGTTTGACTCTTCCACTCTCGGCTTACTCCTGTGTATGTATAATAATAGAATTCCTGTTTTTCTCTTTTTTTTCTTCTGATCATAAAAGCTATGGGGATATGTACACACTATCATCTTCCCCCATAACACACGGTGGACTGTGTGGTCACTAGCTTCTGATGAAGCTACCTGAAAATAGTAGATTTTGTTACATTTGACAGAAGAGGAGCTAAAAAAAAAATCAAATTTCAGGGTGCAGGTGTGGTCTCATGCCACAGTTTGCTGTCCCTTTTTTCCCAGATGAACTCAGATTGTGTTTTCTCGTGCAGTAAATAAGACTTAAATCAGCTATAAATTTCCCAGGTTTGTACCGCTAGGAGAGGTCCCGCAGTGATAGAACCCTTCACTTATTGGACACAGTCTGACAGTTCAAGAAGGAGCATAATAATGAGATCATTATCAACACATATTAAATAATTAAGGAGACAGATTGCTTCACTTTTGAAAATATATGGGCTGTGGCTCAGAAGAAGAAATGTTGTGGATTTCTCATATGGGGTTTTATTCCTCGTTGTCAAAAGGAAGACAGCATGCACTTGAGCAAGCTGTGTAGTGCCCAACCTTTTTCACCAGCTCTCTTTGGAGAGGATAAGGAGGATTTGTTATCTTCATTTTTCTGTACACTCCGAGGGAGTTACAGTATCAGCCCAGATTGCTTGTCCTCAGCCTTGAGGAAGAAATGGTGCTACAAGGGAAGCCAGGCAGGTGCTTACTAAGTAAGAGGGAAAGATCTTTGCTGCTTAGCTTGAAAGTCGTAATTGCACTCTGGAGATGTAGTAGGTAAAAGAAAGAAAAAAAATAGCTGTGTTAGAGCTTTTGAAAAATATGAATAGAAAACCAGAGTTGCATCTAGCAGATGAATAGCGTTCATGACAAGAGCCATTAAATCACTTGCTAAATTATGTCAGATAACTACGTTCATATCTAACATGAAAGGGAGGTATCCTCGCGCTTTTTAGGAATTATTTAGCTGAATTGATTTCCTCACCTGTATCCTTACTCTCTGAAAGGGCATTGCATTTTTCGCAATATAATTTTGTATAATATTGTCAAGGTTTCTTGTAGTTGTAGTTCAATAAAAAAGGAAAAGCCATATCTACACTTTATGACAAAGCATGTCCAAAATAACACTCTCAAATTTATCCCCAGCCTCCATTCAGAACATATCAGTTCTCCTACTTGTTGCCTGTGCTTGCTTTGCATATTTCTCTACTTTGGATGAAAACTTTTTGCTGTTAGGGGTCACAGGAGTCGCTTACACCTCTGCATTGGTTTTTAAGTCTGTCCTTTCTCTTTTCTTCAAGTCCCTTCTCCAACCTTCCATCCACCTCTGCATTCACCTCTTTCCTTTTCTCTTCTGCTCCCTTCAGTATCACAGCAATAAAGGTGGGTTTTCTGTTCCCTGCTTTTTCTCACTTCTGCTGAGAATGACCTTTGTGAAAACATAAAGGAATTTATTCACCTCCGAGAGATTTATGTTCTTCCTGCTCCTATTTGGTGCTTATTTCTGCCTGAGTTAGACTGGAAACTCTTTGGGGCGGTGACTGTCTCTTCCTAGATTTCTGAAGAGTCTTTGACCATTACACCTAAATAATAAAGTGGCAGGGAAATGAGATACCCTAAATTTCATTTTGTTTTAATTAAGATGAGATTACTGTGAACTTTATCTCAGAAACCACCCTCCCTACAGTATTCATTGTGATACGCTGTCTTTCTTATTCTAGCAGATATAATCCTCTTTCTGCGTCCTTAGTCTGACATGGAACCAAATTCTCCTTGCAGTTGCACACAGGCATCCTCTTTCTCTGCTTGGATTTGCACAAAGTAGCAACTAAAAATAGACTTAATCATCAGACCAGAGCCAGTACAGAAAAGAAACTAATCCTGCCTGAAATTTGGTGGCCACAAGGGGTCTCTTACCAGTTATAATGGCTTTACTGTCATGGGGTTCCATCTAGGTTCATGCTTTAGCTCAGATCAGAAGTGTATTTCTGAAGCAAATTCCAAGATGCCCGTGCTTATTATCGTGTATTGGTGCGCATCCCAGAGGATGTGAAGATGAACTTGGAGATGCACTCTGGGTTCAACTGATGGGCACAAAGTCTCAGTGGACGTGTGGGGTGCCAGTGTCATACTGGAGCCCTCCCAAAGTGAGCCTGGTGATGCACACACACCCTGGGGGGAACACTGGGTTGGAAGCGCCAGCCCCTTCATGTGACAAAGTTTCTCCTGCTGGGCTGCATGATTTGCTGTGGCCTAAGACAACTTGGTGAGATACAAGGAGGACGGCAGAAAAATTTATTTGGATCTTGGATGTGCAAGAGTGTTCTCTGTTCTGTCCACTCCTGTCTAGTGTCTGCTCTCTTGCCGCTGGTTCCCAGGCTGCCATGGGCATCGCAGCTGGTAGCAACTCTTTTCAGAATGGTTATTGAGCAGAGGACTGCATTCAAGGAACAGTAGTCTGGCAGCATGTTTAATACAAAGCTGGTGATCTCATGAAAATTAACCCCCTCACTTTTAATTTTTTTTTTTGTGAGGGAAAAGATTCAATTATGTTAGTAATAGAATAGATACCAATCAGAGCTATTTATAACTGAAAAAGTACACTATTTGTAGGAAAAGGTTAACCCTTGACTAATACTGTGACATTATGTGAGCCTCAGAATTGTCCAAGGGGTTAAGCATTTCTAAATGATGACCGGAGGGAACTGGATTAAGCTCATATATTTTTGTCATGGATTACTGTTAGACAAAATCACATTCAACCGGATTGTGAACCAAGCAGCCTTGATTTGAAAAGGCTGACTTGTTGATTTTCACAGTACATTTTCAATTAAATGTTACCCCAAAGCTCAATTATAATTTAGGAGGATAACCACTGTACTGTGTTACAGCTAACTGCTAGAAAAAGACTCCTCAATAAATTCAGTGGAACTTCATAGCATCTTGTTGCTGTCGAGCAGGATGCACTTGCGATAGTACCATAGCGTTGGGGAAGCAGAACAGCACTGGGAATTTTAAATAACTGTGCCTTACCAAAGACTGAAAGTTGTGGAAAGCAGAAATAATGGTTAGCGGAGTGTGGCTTTGCAGAACAACTTGCCAGCTGGGTTGCACCAGGGAACATGCTCCTTCCTAGAAAAACACACATGGAGCAAAGGATTTGGTTGGTTGAGTTCGGGGTACTCGCTGCAGAGACCAGAGACTTCACTTCTAGGTTACTTGCCTCACATGTAACAAATCAAAACATTTTTAATGATGTGTTTTGAAGGACAGATAGGCTGGATTTTAAGAAAGTCATAATCTTTCTTGGTTCTGGTCATAAGCACTGTTTTCATCATTGAATATTATTTAGAGCATGAGGCTGATAATACTTAGGAGGTTTCCACATCCTTTCTCTTCCAGTTCTGTATTTTCTAAATAATCTTTACTTATATGATTAAAATTTTATCAGTTGCATAGTCTTTTATTCCTAAAGAAGAAATAGAGTTTGTAAATATTGCAAGCATATGTAGAAGAAGGAAATGCTATTATGTGAGCAAACTTACGTGTTCTTGTAATTTTGAATATGTTCATAAAAGATAATAAAGAGGGCACAATTACATGAAATTTCTTTCTCAAAATATTTTTAAAGGATTATCATCTTAAACAGATAAAAATTAGTATAATTCTGGTCATAAAAAATGTACAGTAGTAAAAGTTGCCTCATAGAAAGCATTATTGAAGTACATTAATCCTAAGGGTAGTTTTGTTTTCTGCAGTATTTGAAGTATTCTAATGGTTTGGGGATTAAAACTCTTCAGTGTGTAGAGCTGAACTAAATGGGAACACAGAATATCACATTTTTCTTACCTTGCCTTTGCTGTAAGAACCCTGGGGACCTAGTGGGATTATGAGAACCACAGAACAAGAGAGAAGGAGTCAGGCTAATCAAACCCTTTGTGCCTGTTTCTTTTAACCTCTTTATTCCTCTGCTTCTCAGTAAACTCTGAGAATGTTGTGGGTCTTGCCCTCTAGAAGTGTCCCAGTAAAAACTGCAAAATCGGTATGTGATAGTCTTAATGTAAACTTAGAAAGACAATGGGCAAAAATTTACTTGTAATGTGTGTTGGACTAGGTACGTGGGTTTGTTCCACTAAGATGCCTTATAATCTATATTTCTTAATATAGATTAATAAAGTATGGATGTTGTTATCACTTGTGGAAAATCAATTGTGCTGACTGCAGGAGCATGCCCATGAGCTGGGAATGCTCGCAGGGGAACTTCCCTGTCCGCCCCACTGCTGCTTGCCATGTTCTAAAATTGGCGCCTGCTTGTGTGGCTGAACGTCTGCACACACGCACGCTGTTTTTTACGGGAAATTGTCCACGGGTAAGGCTTTTAATTTAGTGTAGCACAAGGAATTGAAGGAATTTAAAGGGTGATTGGAATTTGACATTTCTGCCTTTTTATTCTGAAAGATCCTTTTATTAAAGTGTTGGAAGGCTCAGCTAATGGAGGCGTTGCTGCTATTTCAGATACACAGGGTATGAGATTTGAAGGCAAGCCAAATCACAATGAGATGGAATAATGATGTCCTTGGTTTATTTTCCACTTGGTACATTCGGGTTTTGATTGGATTTGGAGCAAGGCAACAGTTTTCTCTCCCAGAAAGCAGTGCTAGTCCTTGGAGGCTTGCAGCCTGTTATCAAAGCAGAAGCGTTTTCTTGTGAAGGTCATGGACTGCAGTGGCAGGAGGGGGGGAGAAAAACCAAAGGGCCTGGGGGGAGGGAGAGAGGAAGGAAACAAAGATTTCTTTATTGGTCTTAACCAGGTACAAGCTTCTTATAAGAAACATTTCTGCAGCAAGACCTATTACTACTTTGACCCAGGTAGCACTCTGCCAGCTTGATTTGCTAGCAAAAGATTTGGGGAGAACTCTGAGGTCTCTATCCATCTGTAGTCTCTCCCAACTCTTTTCTTGAGCCCCTGTCACACACAAATACTTAGATCCTTTCACCTTGTTGTCCTGTTGGTAGGCGTTTTTTGTTCGTTTATTTGTTTTAATATATTTTAATGTTTTTCTTTGGAAATTTCTGTCTAACAAAGCTCAGATCTTCCCAGCTGCTGCTGAAGTGGTGAAAAATTAGTGCAGTCACTGTATTTTCTAAAAGGTTATTCGATTGTATAGTTAGCATTATTGGAGATGTTAAAGAGCACCTCATGAAGTTCCTGGATGATGGATTCTGTAAATAAGTGGATAGAAGCCTGCAATACATTCTGATGTAAATGGCTGATGCTGAGAAGGTTTGTGCCCATTTCTTCAGTATGAGGAAAAGTGCTGTTAGGCATGAATCTGTCCTGTGGCATTCTTGGGCTTGGACACTATGAGCCAGCTCCCCAACCTTGCCTGGGTATCTAACCCATCCCAAAGCTGATCAACGCATAAGAAATGTGAGATCATCTATTTGGGGCTGGGGGCAACAAGGGGGACAATTATGCTCCTTGCTGGTGAGAGGCCCAGGCAGGACTACCTTGGAGGCAGTGATCCTGCCCAGCCTAAAAAGGGCTCATTAGAACTGCCTATCAAAACAAAGGGGAAGAGAAGATACCAAACTGTGGTGGATTGATGGTGAATTTGTGGATATGATGCATGCAGCCTTAGTAATTCAAGCAAACTTGGTGTATTCTTTTTTTTGTTGCTGTTGCTTTCAGTGAAGATTGCTAGCAGCTGAAAAGGAATTAATACTTTGCACTAGATTTCAGTAGGACAAAAATATTTCTTTTACTCATTTGGCTTTTATTTACTGTCAACCTTCTCTGATCATTTGATTTGGTACATATTTTATATTTATCACCTGCCCCACCCTTCTAAGCCCTGCAAATGATGCTGAAAATAGAAATCAGTATATTTTTACACTAAGTTCTAAGGCCACATTTATAAATGCTTGGTCAACTGATCGTTACTCACACTCTAAAAATGCAGAAGTTCCAGATTAAAGTGTTTGCTTTGCTTATATTCTCTGTTTACAGAGAAGAAAGTTTCAGTTGCAACGGATGTTGAATGGAAACCAAAGGTGAAGCCAAGTAACTTTTCACAAAAAGGAATTCTTGTTTTCTCGCCAACATGAGAAGAATTCCTTTTATAGTAGTCTGTAAAGGACAAGCACATTATAGGGTTGATTCTGTCCCTTCTATTCTTCCTTATCCTTAAATAAAACACTTCTGAAAGCTCTAACAAGCCCGAGGAGGGAAACTTAAAACTGTGAAGTAAGTGTTGAATTTGAGGAGCAGCTATCTAACAGTAGAATATGTAACACTTAATAGGCAAAAGCTTTGTAAACATATGAAATCATCACAGATCTGAATTTTCATTTTTTTTCCTGTAGTTGTCTAAAGTTTCATGATATCTGCATCCTTGCATACAGGGCAGCTCAGTGATCAAAAGATGTTGCTTAAATCACTCCCTCTGTGCTTCTAGAGAGCATATAAGTTGAATTTGCACGTAGTTGTATCAAATCTCTCTATTAGGAGTAATAGATGTCTATAGTGAAATGGTATTTCTGACCTGATTACCTGATTGATGTAAAGCTTTAGAGAGTGCAACTTGGGGCACATTTTTGCCTTGGGAAAGGAAATCTATTGGATTGCATTCTCCATCTTTATTTCCTGTTCAAAACAAGGCACATCTATTCAGAATCAATTCAGAATTACTGCTATTTTTAGCACAGTTGCTAATTTAATAGTATTTTTCAACTGTTTCAAAAAACATAATTGGGCATATTTTATGTTTTGAAACAGAATGATGGTGAATGTTCACCCTTTTGTCTTGCAAGGAAAAGCCTATTTTTCTTAGAGAATAGTGGCTGAATTGTGAAGCCCAAACTCCTTCTACTGATACTGCTGTCAGCTCTCTTATTTTCTCTTTAGTCCTTTTGCCACTTTCCATTTTCTCGGAATCATGCACACCCATCACTGTACTGCTTTAGCTGCTTTAAATAAGACCTTTCCTCCTCCAAGAAGGCTTGCTAATTTTTGCATATTATCTTAAGCTGACTTAACAGTCATTTTGCCCAGTCTTCCCAGCTGCTTCTGCTGCTGAATTGGTTCATTTTGCTCTTGATGTGTTGCAGGCAAATGTGAAGCAAGGTTTACTTGACCAATAGTACTCCCCTTAACTGAAAGGAGGACATTCAAACAAGGACTTGTTCTGAATGCATCCAGAGTTCTTTCCCCTATATCTACCTACTGTAGGCACAAAAGTTTATTGCTTCTCCTTTGGGAAATTCTTATCTAGAAAGTGAAAAATGTCTCAGCCCTAAATAGTAACCAAGGAAGCTATTTTTTGCCTGGTGCAGTAAATCAGTCTGTAGAGGGTTTTTTTTTGATGGACTATGAGCTCCTAAGAGGTGCTGTGTCTGTTTTGGAGTGCTTCCAGAAACTGTTGCTCAGCCTATAAACTGATGAAATTTCACAGACTCACAGACCAACTGAGGCTGGAAGGTGCCTCTGGAGATCATCTACTCTAATTCCCTGCTCAGGGCAGGGTGAGTGAGAGCAGGCTGCTCAAGGCAATGTCAACTTGGGTTTTAAATATCTCCAAGGATGGAGACTCCACAACCTCTCTGGACAGCCTGGTCCAGCATGTGACCATCCTCGCAATAATTTTTTTCTTATGTCATAATGGAATTTCCTCTATTTCAATTTATGCCTGTGGCTTCTCATCCTGTCAGTGGGCACGAAAGAGAAGACTGTTGCTGTCTTCCGTGCTACTTCCCATTGAGTGTTTATAGTTATTGGCAAGATCCCCCTGAGCCTTCTCAGCTCTTTGTATAAGCTGTCATAATGGTCAGGCATCACTTCCCCTTTGTAAACCCATGCTGACTATTCCCAGTCACCTTCTTGTCCTTCATATATTGGGAAATGGTTTTGAGGATGGTTTACAAGTTTCTAAGAAGATTTGCTTTGTCACCTTCCCAGGCTATCCAGATACTTCTCCTTGCCTTTCTTGAAAATAAGTGCTGTTTGCTTTCTTTCCAGTCCTCAGGAACCCCCCACAATCACAAAGATCTTTCTTAAATAATCAAAAGTTCAGAGTGCTTTTGTTTGCAAGCAGTCTTTTGGAGTAGTGTGGAGGGTGGCTGGAAAGAGGCTGTTGAGGTCTCTCTTATCTCTTGCTCACTGGCAACTCTTGATGTCAGTTTTTTGTATGGCATGCACACAGACATCAAAACTTTCCATATTTGCCTGGGACCCCATGTTATAAACTAGCTGCAAACTAGCTAGTCTTTAAGGATGTATGTATTTGAACTCTCTAGCTTCTCTGAATCTCCTTTTACTGTAACTGTAACACATCCAGTGAAATTAATATGTAGTGTAGAATATCCATTATTTGTTGAAAGTCAGCCCAGGTTCAAAATCCATTAAATATATAACACTAAACCTGCAGCAGTATCAGTAGAGTTTTTGCAAGTTTTTTAAGAATTAGAAGTTAGCAAAGTATCTTAGATGGTATTGTAAATTATTTAATACATGTTCTGTAAAAACATGGTTATTATTTTAATGACTCATTGGCAATTTACTCTGCAAAAATGCATAAAAAGCCTAGAAGGCCTTTCGTTTAAGTAGGTATAAGCATGTTGAGATTTGAGTTCTGATATCTTTAATTAAAAAAAGAAACCAAAGTAAGCCCTTTAAGATGCTTATTGCCTTCTAAATGAGTGGTGTTATCCAGTGTACAGACAGTCTATCTCTGTCATAGAAGAAGTGTGGTTAACTTCATGAATTTAATCCTTTAGATGAAGATAAATACCATTTGTTCCATCTTTCTCTTTATCTGTCTTATCTTTTGGTAATTTATGTTATCATCTCCTGTTATGATGATAATTTCAGTGTATTTCCTGATTATTTTAGAGTAACAACAAACAAAACACGTAATAAGAAATGTTAACTATTTTTCCAGACCATATATTTTTATGCCACCTAAGTTATAAGCCCTATTTTTATGCATATGTTGCTTTGTAAAAATGCAGCAAAGAAAGAATGATATGCTTCTTAAACTGTTAAATAGCATATCTTGCAATTATATGAATTTGTAGCACAGCTAAATGCTGGCTGCCTGATAACACACTCTTCTCAAATTCAGTTTATTTGGCATTATTTTACTTGGAATTTTTTTGAAATTTAGCATAAGATGTTTGAAGTAAGAGATTTGAAATGTTGACTTATAATCAGAAGTCATTCAGTTCTATTCTAGTGGGAAGGGCTCCCAGTTGGGAACCTATTGGAAACCTGAGGACTCTTGATTTGGAAACTTGTAAGATGTACTTCAATATAACAGCTTTTCATTAAGACAGAGTATTTTTGAGCCAGAGAGAACATGTACCTTGTGTGACAAAGCATCCAGGATTCCTTAAATTGGTCTCCGCTTTGTTGAAAATTACATTCTATTTCCATTTTACAGCATATGAATTTGCATCCTCTCTATTTTATTTTATTGTAATCCTTTGTATTCTAATTTGCATCCTCTGTAGCCTATTTCTTGGTACACCTATACCCATAGCTGTGGCCATTCGTGGGAATTTCTTTTAGAAATCTGCTATTTCTTTCTCATACAGAAACACAGTCAAAATTCCTGGATTTTTTTCATTTTCAAGGTGTTTTTTTTTTTTTTTTGTGAGAATGCATTCCTGAGGAGGTGGTTCCGAATATGCTAAGAGTTTTTAATATACCCCCTATTCCATATAGCCTATTTTGCTTTATGGATATGTAATAAAATCAGTGGGTCTAAAAGCATTAATTGGATATTAATTGACAATATGCTGTGCAAAATTCTAAGGCCCAGATGGGGTTATGAGTTTGTAATCACTGTAAACCAAAGCTTGGTTATTTTTTAATTGGTGAACTTGAATACTGAAATTAGATTGGCAGAAAAGAGCAAGAACCCGTTTTCTGTATGAAGAGAGAAGTTGTCCTTGCTGTGGCTTAGGGCTGAACTCATGGCTAGAAATAAAGACATTAGAAAAAGGGAAGTCCTTAAAGTGAGTTAGGAAGATTCATGCATGTTATTTGACAGTAGTGACAGTTATTAGCAATTGCAGCAGTTGTAAAAAGATCTAGTTATTCTGAAGCATATCACAGGGTCTTCAATAGCATGATAAGGAAGGGAATGGAAAGAAAATATTTTAATAATTCCAACATTAGCTTATTAACAAGATGCATATTGGTTCCTGCTCTCATGTATCAATTAGAAATGTCTTTCTAAAAAGACACATATATGAGGGAAAAGAGGAAAACTACTGCCAATTGGTTTATGCTAGTGTCAAGACAACTCTACTGTAATTCAAAAGTGCTTGTAATCTAACTCTCATATAATCTAAGTTGAATTTATGTATAAATCATTGTAATTATTATCGATATAGCATAACAACTGAAATTACTATTTGTGGGAACTGGCATGCATACTTCAATTAAGCTATCGTATAAATGCAATTTGAAATGTCACAGCAGATTAAGTGTAACACTCAAGCCTGACTTCATGCAGGGAAACCCTCTTACGGGCCCCTAACTATTAACAATATCATTATAATTTTTTACAAAAAAATACGTCAGTGCTGTAAGCTTGTCAGTGTTGCACCAGCAAATAAGTGAATCCCCTGTTTCTGGGACTAAAGCAGTTACTACGCTAGCTTTCCTTATGCACGGAGACTTTCCACCACAAGATCTCTCTATGGGAGACAGAATCGCTGACAGGACAGGAGCTAACTGCCAGTGCATCCTAAACACTAGCGGGTCAACTACATGCACCTAGGTCTCCCCTTTGCTAGATCATTTATTCGTGCATTCACATCGTCTCACATTTAGAATAAAAGAAACATATTTATATATGTTCAAAACAATTACAAGAATTTGTTTTGTAAGTTGTATAATTACATTTGTTTTGATGATAGAAATATTATGGTAAGTGCTGGATGCCTGGAGAGTACGGGGATGTTGGAGACAATAAGAATTGATGGAACAGCAGAAATGGGAAGGCTACATGAAGCAGCACAAGGATGTGGGGCAGAGGGGGGGAAGCAATCAGCCAGTACACAGCTGGAGAGGATTCAAGGAAGGACCCGAGAGGCATGGCAGCCACAGAGCTGAGCCACTGTAATGTATACCTGCGAGGAGCTGACATGAGAATATAAGGTGGAGAAAGCCCTAAAGAAATATGAGTAGGAATAGCAAATATTGGAGGCTATTTTAAAAGTCTTTACTTCTAATCTGCATCTTTGTGTCACTGTGTCTCCTCACACTGGTCAGCAGGTAGGTTTTCAACACCTTGCTGGCGGAATTACAGCTTTCACAAAGTGAGTGTTATAACAAGGATGAGCAAATGCAGGTTTCTCACTTAGAGCCCTTTCCCGTTCTCTTCCCCTTCCCTCCACAGCAGGTCTGCTTTATGTCACTTCAGTATGTCTCCCTATAATCTAAATCACCTTGTTCTGTATGTAGAAGAAGCCACGTGATTGGTTAATGTGGCATGGCATAAATTACAGATTATGCATAAATTTTGATAGGTCTAATTAATCACAGCCTAAGTTAATTTGGACCTCACTTGTAATATGCCTAGTTCCAATTTAGATTTTGTACCTAATTGGGACATCTGTATTACACATCCTTGACTTTAGCCAGGTTTGTGGGTAGGCAGGAGTCATCTCTTGGAGTCACCTGTGCTCTTCCAGGTGCTGCCTTCAGCACCAGCCATGGCTGTGTGGGGTGGGACATGTCCCCTTTCTCCACTGGAGGCTGAAAGCCATGGAGGGAGTGCTGCTGCTCAGATTTGGACTGAGGCTGCAGTCTGACAGGCCCACATACTTTTGAAACAGAGAGGTATTCACTGGAGGCTTGAGGGAGGGAAGAGAGGAATGCTGCAGTTTTGCAGGGCCGGGGTGGCAGGAGGTCTTCCAGGGCTGCTCCCATTATCCATTGTTTGGGTAGCAATGCCTGTGCCAAACTGCTCCCCCAGCTCCATGGCACTGGCCCTCTTTTGTGAATGTATTTGTCATGTTTCTCCCCCCACCCCCATCCTCCCACCTCGCCAGAAAAAAAAATTAGATTGAGCTTTTACATGGCTTGAGTAAAGACATTTTGGAGCCTGTTACAGCTTGGCACAAAAAGCTGGGCAAGTTGGACTGGGTTTGATTGCCTTTCACAGCAGGTAAGGCAAATGTCCTGCTCAGTCTCTTTCTTCACCGTCCTTATTATCAGTAACTTGAAGTTTTTGAAGTAGTAAAACGATTTGCTGTGGCCAATGATATTGAATCCTCCTTTTCCTTTTTCCAGACAGCTTCCTCATTACTGCTAAGAACCGTCTCAGCAGTTACACTGCCAGGTTTGACCCCAAATCATCAGCAAAATACTCTAATCCCTTATCCCCGTCTGAAAGGATCTTATTCCCTTACTGCTTTAGAAAACTAACACCATAACGGAACAAAACAAAACAAAAAATCCTCTCTGGAGCCTTAATCATCAGCCAGCAAACAGAAGTTACTGTGGATTTTATTTCCATGATATCGATAATATTACCTCTTGATCTGTGAAAATGGCAGTTGTCACCTGTAGTACTTTCCTGTTTATCTCCAAAGAACAGAAGTGAAGCTTCTTTGAACCAAGAGAAATAAGCTAAGTGCTCCTCATGACAGGGTAGGAAAGTCTGACTGCTCCTCATCTTCTTCCTCAGTATTAGGTTTGCAGACTTTCCAGTGTCTTCAACTGTGAGGCAATTCTGTTTTCTAGTAAATCTCTTCTCCCAGAATCATTCCCTCTAACTGACTGTATATATTTAATCCCCTCTTGATCCTTGACAGAAACTCCTGTCTCTTTTCCTTAGGGATCTTCAATTTCTCTTGCTGTGTTTTCAGTATTCTTTTTTACTTGTTACTTGGATACTGAGGAAAGAAGTGATAGAGAAAAATAGAAATTTCTCCTGGGAACCCAATTCACACTCTCAACTGGGCAAAAGAAGCGTTTCAGTGATTTTAGGAAAAACAATGCCTGTATTTTCCTGTGGATTGAAAACATTGTGTTCTGTATTTCCCTAAAGAAAGTGGGAAATTCAGTACTGCTTTCATATTTAATGTATACCACATTTAGTGTTACAATACTATGAAATATTAATAACCTTACAAATCTTTTCCCTTGGCCGTTCACCAGGAAGCTTGACTGACTGCAGCTTCTCTGGTTTATTCCTATGCTTAAGTTGAGTGCAACAACACTGTGTTCAGAGATTTTTTTTTTTTTATATCGACTTTGTCTTTAATCATACTGTGAAGGGTATCTGTGATTATTTTCTCTTTTTCTTGTCTTGGAGTTTGCGGAGTGGGTGATCTAACTCCCTATATAAAATTAATATTATTTGCATCCCATTAGGTTTTTGCAACTCTACACTGCAGTTCCTTTAAGCTCTTGGGAGCCCACAAGTGTGCTGGGGACAAGATGTAGGAATTTGCTAGTCCATACTTGGTTAATAGCTTTACCATTCAAAGATTGGTGTGCTTGGTATCCATGTATAAAAATAAGTTTATTTTCCCGTAATGGTATTTAGTTACAATGAGAAAAATACTGAATCATCTAACAAGGATCCCTCTTGGCTCTTTCACTGTCTCTGCCAGAGCGTGAGGCATACTGGCCTTTCCAGTCCCCTTTGGATCCTGCCATGCCTTGAAGAGCTATTCATAGTCAGATCTTTAGAAATGTCTTCTGGAGGCATCTCTAGTCAACAAATAAATTTTTGCTTTTTGCTTGCTCTGTGTTCTGTGTGGTTTGGTTCTAAGGAATCAATGGGATATAATTCCTTTTGCCTTTTTTTATCTCACTAATTATACTATGTTTCGCTTATATACTTTGATAATATGAAGCATTCTGGTCTGAGACAAGTTCTCTCTCCTTCTTTGTAGTGCCCTAACTCAAAAGTTATTTGCACAATTGCTAATTTTCCTGATTTAGAACATAAAACATTCCAGAGATTTGCACAGAGGTTGTGTGTAGCTCAATCAGAAACTGATGCAAATATGTGCTTGCTAAGCATGGATTAATGATTTTGCTGTTAATGCAGACATGCTTTCTTCAAAATTTGGGGAGTAGTTTCAAGGACTATGTTACAAATGTGTTATTGCCATTATTGCTTAAAGACGGTACATAATTCCAGTTTTGTGGCTAAAGTTTAACTTTGTTACTTGTGGTTTCCCTGACCAACATTTGAGTTTGCTTTAGACATCTTTAGAATACTTAGGTAATTTTTCACAGGTTTTATAATATAATATACTGTGGATAAGTATCTAGTTTGTATATATAAGAGAGAAATTACACGAATATAGTATGCTCTCTCATCCTTTTACTTACAGCTAGGTCCATAGGTAATTACAAATTGAGAAAGTCCTAAAATCTGATCATTACAAAAATGTAGGAACTGTACTGAGTGCACAACTGTATTCTCCCTAGTGATGAAAGTTAAAACTACTGTACTAATTAGCCATGAAAAGGCTAAGAGGGGGTTCTAATTGCTGTCTTCAGCTACCTAATAGGTAGTTAAGGAGAAAATTAAGTCAGACTCTTCTCAGGGGTGTACAGGGAAAGGATGAAACAGGTTTCCAAAATTAAGATTTTTAGCATGGTTGTCACCAGTTAAGCACCTGAGGAGGTTGCCCAGAGGGGTTGTAGAATCTCCTTCCTTGGAGGAGTTCAAAGCACAACTGGACACAGCCTTGAGCTACTTGATCTAGCTGAAGGGGGACCTGCTTTGAGCACAGTGTTGGACTAGATGGCCTCCCTTGAAACCTGTATTATTCTGTAATTCTGCATTTGCTTTACAAAGAATGTCCTAAGCATATTTCATTTAGAATAGAGATATAGCTCAATGGATTTTCTAGGAAAACCACTGAAAGTCTGTATTTTATGAGTTGAACTGAAAATTCATTCTTGGAAACTGTTATTAATGTTATTTGAATATTCCATTTTCCACAACCTGTGGGTTTGTTCTTCACCTCCCGCCCTCCCCTCTTGGGACTGCTCTGCCTACTCCGTCAATCCCATTTTGTGTTTAATTTTATTTCAGTGATACACCATGCTAGCTGGGTGTTTTCTCAGTGTAAAGGTTCCAGACTGCAATCTCCTATAATCATTAGAACTGCTTCTCAATGATACATGGAAGTAACACTACTTTCTGTACCCAATCATACAATCAAGAATGAGTCTTGACATGTTAAGATCCATGTTATCTAATGGTACATAAGGCAGAAGGCTCTTTTTTTGTTGTTGTTGCATAGAAATTGTGCTCAAAACCCTGATTAGCTGTTTGTCTCATCTGTGGGCCTTACACAGGCCTTCTCAAAATAGTTTCCACCGCACAGAATTAAAGCAGATTTGACCTGGATTAACTGGTGCATAGACTCCTAATGAGCCAGATGGATGAACACTCCTGTTTGGTGGAAATGATAGTTACAGTGTTTGCTGCAAAAATGTCAGCAGTTGCCTTGGTTTACTTCCTCAACAAGAGAAATAATTTCAATCTTGGCCTATATTGGTTCAGTAATGACTGTCACGCAGCATTTCCTTTGTAAAAACCTTATCTTAATATCATGAATTTCCCAGAGAGGATCCAATGCTGGAATGGTGAATGAGGTCGCTCCTTGTGACTCTAACTGGAGACTGTATCTGTCGTCTAGCCCTGAGCTGGATAAAGAATCCAAAGAAGAGCATTATCATAACACATTTGTATAGGTTGAAAGTATGAAGTTTTTTATTTTGTTTATGTCCCTTGTGCAGAAAGGAAAGAGAGATCAGAGAACCTGCATCAGGCAATAATTTGTAGAATGCAACATTGAATCCAAATGGTTCAGTGTCCAAGCGTGGAAAAACTTTGTCTGTTCTCCAGGCTCCTCTGGGCAGAAAGGGAGTGCAGCGGTTTCTGCCTGGCCAGCGCAACGAAAGAGGATCCGAACAATGTGCTTTAGACAAAATGTCGACGTGCTGTTTGCAGCTTAAATAGATGACATTCTCAGTGCAGCTCCTTTATCACTGCCCCTTCTGCCATCTCATTCAACTTCAGAGAGCTTTCCCATGGACTGACGTGATTTTGCAAATCATGTAAGGGATGGGATAGCTAACACATACTTGTCAGCTGCCCTAACCCAACTCTGCTGCATGTTTGCACTTGTGCCAGCTTCTGCCTTGCAAGAGGAATGGGGAAGTGCTTATGAAATAGGTACAGATACGTAGAAAAGCATGGAAATAGGCTTGAAACTGTATGTGTTGGGGGGGGAGGATTATAGGCAGAAGAGATTGCGTTTTCCTCCTTAAATACTAAAAGGGAACAAGCTCTATATCTGTTACCCGACATAGAAATTCCTGTAAATTCACTGGCAAACTGTGAACGATACATAAAGACCGTGTAACTTAATAGCTGCTCTTCCAAATTCTTTTTTGACCTTTCGGCTATAAAAGGCAATTCCTTGGAGTTTCCAAAGGTACAGTTCATTGCTCTTTAGTTTAGTGTTACAGAGCAAGTATAGCAAGTGATAGACCTTATTAATGTTACTTTTTTCTCTTCGCAAAACCATTATACACCTCTTTGACCTTTACAATAAAAAGTGCAAATACAGTTCAGCAAATGTTTCCAGCATTAATTTCTGTTATTCAGAACTACAAATAAGTGAGTCTTAATCCATCTGGACTGTATAAAGCCTGTTTTATTCCTATTTGCTTTACTCTTGTTTTGATAGTTTTTCTCAGTTGCCCTTCAACCAATATCCTTCCTTGTTCTTAGTCCTTTTTTAAGTTTTTCTTCGATTTGTGACCAAACCGACCGGGAAAGAATTTTTTGTACACTGTGGGATTATTTGACAAAAAAAAAACCCTGACCCTGTAAATCACAAGAACTCAACCATGTTAAGTTGATATTTTCCATTTCCTACTGCTCTGGGTAACCTATTATTCTTTCCTTCCACTTACAAACTTAAAACCTGAAGGTTTTTCTCTGTAGTCTTTTTTACAATGTTTGAGCCTGTTTGCTTAAAAAGGAACTTATTACTGTGCAGCATGCATATGTGAAAACCAGAGCATTACCAAATTAATGATGGAAGCAGGAAGAATCATATAACTTTTTCATTGTTAGAAGAAAAGCACTTACCCTTCGGGGTTGTGAACCTGAAGGCGTTGCTTAGCTGGTTTCCTTTGATTAACTTCAGAAAAAACATAGCCTTTTCCAAGATCCTCAAATATCTCATCCCAACTAAACTAATGCTAAATGATGCACATTACTCTATTCTCACACCCAGGTGTTATTTCTGCTTGTGTGCATGTTTACTTGTGAGGGTATATAGATTGGTTTTAAAGGTAGAAGCAGAGTATTCATTGCTGTAATTATCTATTCTTTTTCATTTTTTCTGAACAAAAGAAGAGGGTAAATTTTGTAAGAGAGCAAGATAACACATGGAATCAACAATTCCATGGGTTGTTTTTTATTATTTTGTTCAACTGAGTTCTTGAATATTTTGCACAACAACAGTTATAATTGCAGTCACATCAGTGGTGGTTTGTCACTTAACTCTTACTCTGACACAAAGTATTTTGCACTCTGTAAAATATCCTCTGCTGATGTACGTGGATACAATTCGTTTCCCTTTAATTGAGGATCTGGCCCAGGCTTTGATCTCTTTTTAGAACTTGTCCAACTTTTCCCTTTATGGCCAACAATGTAGTACCAGATTTCTGCTAGCTGAATACACGGACTATATATATAAAAAGTAACTAATGACCTTTAAATAGTTACCACTGGGCAATTTTTAACTTGTTATAATAGTTTGAAACTATTTGGATGCCCTGTCCTTGCTGCAGTATGGTGTTGATTAACATTCCAGAGCCCACAAGGACATTTACTATGAATTGTGACAGTGTTTTCCTCCGTGGCAGCTCTCAAGCCTTTCACGTAGTAGCTGAATCCTAGTCTGAGTGACTCTACAGTTTGGCAACAGTAAGGAACACTGGCAAAGTGCTATTGTGGGCCATACATTTATTGTGGGCCAACTTATTTGAGCCAATGCCCCCCANCCAGACTTCCCATTATTGGCTGGTGAAGTACATTGCAAATGGCAGTAGCTGCCTTAAATTTCAACACATACACTGCCTACATCTAAGTACAAAACAAAGGTTGCAGACTAATGTTTGGAAGAATGAGGAAACAGACCTATTTTCTGACATGATAGTGTTGAAACCAATGTTGCACAGAATGGAACTTCGTGCTGGGAAAGCATTTTTTCTACAAATAAAAAACTGTTAAACCATCATTGGGAATGACGGGCTTGTTAAGTGGGAGTCTGGAAATCCACAGTATAGAAATTGTGTGTGGCAGTATATAGGCTCTGTATGTACACATTTTGCTGAGCCCATGGAATAGCAGAACAGCGGATGTTTTGCTTCTTTCCAGTTTTATTTGTATCTTTGTTTTCTGTGCACATTGCCTGCATTAAGAGTAAATGGAGCCATATTATAGAATACAGCATAAAAGGAGATATTTTGAAAAAGGAACAAAGGAAGAAATAGCTACTTTCTTCAAAATGTTAAATAACTGACCTAAACTTTCCATAGGGGTAAATATGCTCTAAGAATTGCTTGAACACACTGAGGAAAAATTTCATTGAGGAAAAATTTATATTTTTGTAATAGAGAAATATCTGGTTTGATGAAACAAAAAAAAAAAAAAAGCACTTTTATTCTTTGTTAGTCTGCTTTCAACAAGATTCAACAAAGAGCAGAGAATTCTGTTTTATAAAAGAGATTAATTTTGTTTCATTTGTTTCATCATACATTTTCAAATGGGATTTCAAATATTCCCCAGCTCTGGAAAGCAGAGCGGTCTTTCACCAGCCAAGTGAATTCAGGTTGGAGGCTGACAGACAATTTTTACTTGAAGTAAAATTCTTACACCAATTTGAAGTTGGTGTAAGAATAACAGATGAAATTTTAGTGGACATAAATAGATCATATACCAGCTTCTCTAATAGGAATAAGCATTGAAGTTTTCAGGATTGATACATGTGGCTGAACAAAAGCTGTGGATACTTAGGAGCCTGAGTACCTGGGTTGATCAGGGAGCCAACCTTTTCAGTGGGAGTTTTTGCGGCTATCAGGGCTAAATTACTCCTGATTTGTTATGCCTAATATTTCTTTTGCACTGGTTCTGGTACTTCAGGGGTATTTTTGACTAGACGTGTGATGCTCAGTAAATGTGACAGTTGAGAAGATTTCAATATGTCCCCTTAGACTTGAGGCCAGACACTTGGTGATCATGGAAGACCATGAAATCTCCTTTCCCTTGCCAGGGGTGATCTTTGCCCAGGAGAGTGTGCTGCCTCTGTGACAAGTGCCATCATCTACCACGTCCTCATGTACTGCAGACTGCTGCAACAACTATTTTTTTCTTGATATTTGTGCTTCTTTACAGAAAATGTGTTGTGAAATGGCCGTAAACTATAGTACTGCTTTTAAAAAATAATCTCTAAATCAGAAAGTGTTTTACTGTATTTTTTTCCTGTATGCTGACTGTGCAGTATGCAGGTGAAGCTGATCTTACCGCTGCTTAGAGCACATACATCACTCTTATTCACTAGGACAGTGAAACCTTTGTGAGCTCCTGTGCTAGGGATGCTTCACATCACTCTTCTTCTGAACCCAGGAGACACAGATCAACAGTAGCCTCCTAGCTGAAACTTCAATAGTAACAGGACTGTGGACAGGACAGTATCCTGCTCACAGAGAGGATCTGAACAAGTGCGTGAGCATTTGAGGCTTAGTTTGAGCTTTAGCATGAAGTTAAAGCAGTACTTTCCCAGAAAAGCCAAGGTTTAAATTGAAGCTGATGGCCAAGTCTGGTAAACTGTACCAAACTGTTATGCTGTTTTGTGGTGTGTAAAAATAGAGGCAAAGATCAGAGATAATTTCCTAGTCTTCTGTGACAGACATTAGAGTCTGATTCCCTGTAGATGAAAGATTAGTGCACTAACAGAGTCATTTAGGTTCAAATAATCACAGTATTCCATGTGGCCCCTTTGTGTTGCGTTCGTATTAGAGGGACTTCTTCCTTAAAAGCTTTCTGTGCGACGCTGAAAGAGAACAAAGTCAAGTAATTCTTCTTTATCCCTTTCTTGACAAAAAGGGTGAGTGCAGAAGTGACCTTTAGCAGTGCAGCATCGAAGAACTGTATTTTGTATGAACTTTTTTTTTTGTTGTTGTTAATAAAGCAGCCCTGTCCCATAGAAGATATAATAAAGCAGATGGCTATGAAAAGCAGTGAAACACAGCACAAAATCCCATCAGAATAGAAATATGTTGAGTTTTCAGTATGAAAGGTAGGTTTCTTTCCAGACAACTAGTTAATAGGCATCTTACTATGAGTTTTTGCATTTGACCTATGTGGGAGTTTATTAAGAGAGAAGAGAACCTCAGGTTTGTGGGAAGATTTGTAATGTACATTTCAGTGGAAACCATGCAAAACTGATATCAGAAAAAGCCTGTCTGTTTGTATTTAGGTCAGGGGTGCTTTTTGTATTTTACAGGAGCCTAATCTTATCAGATCCAAAGTCCATCTGACCCCATGTCATGGCTCTGATAATGGCTGATCATGGAGGTAGGAAATAACAATGGACAGTTGTAATTCATGAAAAAACTATAAGACAATGTAATAATTGTATTATATATAAAAGGAGCTTGGGCAATGGCACTGCATCAATGGCAATGTGACACTAAAACCTAGTAGTTTGGTTTGTATTACTGTAACTTAAACTTAGTTTTTTTAGAATTGAAATCAATATCTCAACAATTATTTTGATGTAAAAAGTCATTAAAGTTGTTCACAAAGCCGTGATTAGTTTATTTCTAATACCCTCACTAAAGTTTCAACCTTTATGCATTAGCAGACCTATTTTCAGTCCTGTATAAAACATAAACCACATTATTTCTTCTGAAAAGGTATTATGGACCTCCTGTTTGAACTTGAGTAAGAAAAAATAATTTCAAAAACAGGCTTATCAGTGTGACAGTGTAAATCTGAAATACCCTCAAAGAAAACAACAGGTCATAGTAAAATCTCAATCTTTGTTTTCATCTTTTTTCATACTCACTGCTGTGGGTGTCCATGAAAGCTGCTCTATCACTCCCCTCCCCAACTGGACAGCAGACAGAAAATACAGTGAAAGTCTTACAGGTTGAGATGAGGACAGAGAGATCATTCAGCAGTTACTGACATGGGCAAAACAGATTCAACTTGGGGAAATGAGTTTAATATATTACCAATCAAATCAGGGTAGGATAATGAGAAATAAAACCAAACCTTAAAAATATGTTCCTCCCACCCCTCTCCTTCACAGGCTTAACTTCACTCCCGATTTCTGTACCTCTTCATCACCCTAAGCAGTGCAGAGGCCGAGGAAAGGAAACTATGGTTAGTTCATCACACATTGTCTCTGCTGCTCCTTCCTCCTCCGACTCCTCACACTCTTCTCCTGCTGCAGCATGGGTTCCCTCCCACAGCAGTAGGCAGTTCTCAACAAAATTCTTCAACTGTGTCCTTCCCACAGGCTACAGTTCTTCACGAACTGTTCCAGCCTGGGTCCCTTCCCCAGGCTGTCCTTCAGGAATGGAATACTTCAGCGTGGGTTCCTCTCTCCGGGAGTCCACAGCTCCTGCCTGGAGCCTGCTCCAGCGTGGGCTTCCCATGGGGTCACAGCCTCCTTCTGGCATGCGTCTGCTCTGGTGTGAGGTCCTCCACAGGCTGCAGGTGGCTCTCTGCTCTACTGTCAACCTCCACCTTTGTCATGGACCTTAGTGGCTGCAACACTGCTACTCTCGCATATTCTCACTCCTCTCTCTGGCTGCTGTTGTGCATCAACTTTTTCTGCTTCTTAAAAATGTTATCTCAGAGGCGCTACCACCATTGCTAATGGCCTTGGCCTTGGTCAGCAGCAGGTCTGTCTTGGAGCCATCAGGCATTGGCCCTATTGGACATGGAGGAAATGTCTAGCAGCTCTCACAGAAGCCACCCTCATAGTACCCCCTGCTACCAGAACCTTGCCACACAAGCTCAGAAATACATTCACAAAATTAACTTTGACCAAATTTAATGTTTCTATTCAGCCTTGCTGTATTACTTGTAAACTAGCTGAGGGATGAAAAAAACCTTATGAGAAATTAGCTTGGTACTAATTTTTTAAGCAGAATTACTGTTGCTTTTTGTGCCAGAGTCAGTAATGACTTATTCCACAATAAAGATTTAATCTTGTTGTTTTAAATTTTTCTACATTATTTGCTACATGAAAGTAGAATAATAGATAAGAAACTTCAACAAACATGTAATCTTGACTTAACGCAATGACCGGTAGCGAACTAGAGTTAGGGTCTCTGCACCTTTCAGGGTAACAGAAACTGACTTTCCTTTCAATTAGGTCTGGTATGAAGGATTTCTCTTGACACTGATCTGAGGCTTGGTGGTGTCTGATATGTACGTAATAGATGATTTCTCTCTATTTAGGAAATAATCTGCACTAGCGATAAAATCCTAAGTAAAAATAGCTTAAAGATCCATTGTATGATGTTTTTCTGCTGTGGTTTCTGTGCTAAACTGTTCTTCTATCAAAAAACTGAAAAAAAAAAAAAAAATACATATAACCAAAATAATTGAATATATAATTAAAAGCCATGAGAGTTTTTTCTTCAAAAGTTAACACAAAGTAAAATTTTACTCCAAATGTGTGTGAGGTCTGGTTCATGACCACTTAAGTGTGATTGTAAAAATAGCAGAAGGTGTCATTTTTTAAAGTGTAGATTTTCTCCTTTTGCTGGGGAAAAAAATTCAGTATGACTTGAAGTCTGAAATTTAGAGGAACATACAGTGGAACATGAAGGGTAAAAATCATCTCTATTTTATTATGTCTATTAATCCATTTGCTCAGAAAATATTACAACTTTTAAAGTTTAAGGTAACATAACTGATGTTACCTCATCTCAGCTAGACCACATGAAACTTGATTAAGTGTAATTAAGAGTAATAGTAATTGTTAGAAAGCTTATTTCTAGCAAAAGACTTTTATCTTGCAATGGTATTTATTTACAATTAAGCTTGCAATATATTTATGTGGGAGAGATACTGAGGGGAGCTGAGAATAAGATGGAGTAGTATGAATGTCAAGCTAGAAAAGTGGAAGAATGAGGTACCCTTAAGTTGATGTTATTTAGTTGTGGAAAAATCCTTAAAAGATTAATACGTCCTGGGTGATCAATTTTTTGAGATTTTAATTTATACTTAGGGAGGAAAAAACCTATGTAATATAAGGAACAGTTGTGTTCTGTCAGGAAGACAAGTGGATTTGTACATAAGTCTTTTCCATCTGTATGGTCTGCCATTCATTTCTGCCTGTTGCTGATAAGGAGAGCTTGGCCAAATGGTGGTGCCAGTTACATGAGTCTAAGTCCATGACTTGAGGGTAAATACAAAGAGAACCTGGCTGCTCTCCCTATCTTTCTCTCTCCCTCACTGTCAGCTTCTCTGACTTGTTTTTATTTATTTACTTTTACCTTTTTTTTTTTTCCTTCTTTCTTATCATTCCCTTTGCTTTTATTTTGCTTTGGTTTGCAAAATAACATAAAAGTTCTCTGCCTTGTTACCAGCATCTGCATCACACAGATTTATTGGTATTTTGCTCTACTGCCCACCGAATCCTGAAAGTTAAACAAATACACAGGGAACAGAATAATATATTAATCTGTCAAAATCCTCTCTCCTGTTGTCTTTTGTGATCACCTCTGTGTATATATATATGTACCTTTATTGTTCATAGTAATTTTTGACAGTTGTTTGTGATTGACAGTAATAACAAGGACAATGTGCTGGGACTTTATCATGATAGTAAGTGGAAATCTGTCATGCTGTCTTCATAGCTTTGACCTGTGGCAATTGAGAGGGTCTAGGAAATAAAGATTGCTCTCCTTCCCTGAGGATCTTACATTGGGTTTTTTTTTCACCATTCTTTTTACTTCTTCTTTCGTAAGATTCCTCAGTCTTTTTTCATCTTTTCCTTTGTTTTCTTAAACTCTTCCTTGTTTTCCTCTACATACACTGCTCTTGGAATATTCTCTTGCTCTTACCAATCTCGTTTACACTTTTTTTTCCTCATTCTTGGATTTCCTTAGGCTATGGTTTTCTCTGACTCCATAGCCACATCAGAGAAGGGTGTTTTGGAAGGTCACATACTGTTCTTTCATGACCTTTGTGTAGGAAAGCAGTGAAAAATTCTGTTTTTTCCTTCTTTCTTCTATTTCTGCCAGCCTGTTTCTGAATCATCCCTGATAGGCACGTGGGCGTACTGCAGGGATCAGGACATGGGCAGGTGCTCCTGCCCAAGAACCTAATGAATACCTGGGGATCCAAGGTCAGTTCCCAGATTAGCTAAGTGCCAAAGGAAAGCCAGTACCTCTGCTTTGGTGGAGTCAACATCTCAACTCTGGTGCTCTTTGAAGCAAGTGAATAAGTGTTTCAGTATAACTCAGGAACTTCATTTAATAGTTTAACCATTCTTTTAGTTTTTTGTAAATAGGGTAAGAAATGAAAATAAGACCTTCAATGCAAGTGACTTGCACACTAATGGGATCTGCAAGGCAACAAGACATAGTACAATAGTTCCTCAGTCCTTTGTAAAATGCTCAAAAGTTCTATCCAAGCAATAAATTAAATTTATCTGTTAAATCAAAGTCTTTTTGAAAATTAAATGCAAAGGACATTTTTAGTAGCTGTTTTATTATCACAGAGATACTTTTATAGTGCTCTGTGAATGAACTTTTTTTTCTTCAATGTCACTGAAACTTCATTTGATTCAAACCAGTTTTTGTAAAAATGAATTGTTTTCCAGGCTGATGTACTTTACACTGTAATCTAGCCTAAATATATTTCAAGGTAGAATTTTTTTGTTAGTATAGTTACATCCATTTCACCTAATTTTGGCTACTTGAAAATTGATCACCTGCATTGCCACTAAAGTCAAAGAGCAAAGAATGGCAGGGTTGAAGGGTGATCCTTATCAACTATATCTTAAATACCAAGGGAGAGAGAAATCCTCCCCAAAAGGCAACATTCCTTCTTGCATGAATATAAAGGGGGCCTGTGCAACTGTTTTAACCTACGATCATATTTTTAAGCTCGCTAATTTACCCCTAAATACTCATGCTTGGCATATTTTGTAAGGTGTGAAGAGAAGGGTAGGGGATGTGATAGGCAGGGGAGCAGCAGAAAGATTCACCCAAGGGGGATGAGTATTATCAAAGCTTTGGATCAGACTCAGTAACTTCACATGTGCTGATATTTCCTGGTGTGTCTGGCTGTCCCTCTTGAACCATTTTAAGCATTTACTAAGAACAATCTGCTCCTGCATGGTACAAATCACAGGCGACTGATTTTTTAATTTTCCAAAGCTTTTTCCATGCTTTTATCTTGTTTGGCTCTTACAGTGTGTGTAGGGGAAAAATAGAAAATCTTTTTATTATTAATGCAGAGAGTGTAAGTATTTTTTCATAAGAGGCAGTTAGTCTCCATTACATGTAACTGACCAATTACTTTGTCAAGTCACAAAATAAAAAAATGACCCATTTTGATATTTCTTATTGGTATTACACACGTTTATTTCATGTGCTAAATGAATTGCTTATTTTCCATCAGGGCAGGAGACTTGAGAAGATGAGATGGTCTTTTTTAGTTTAGAAAATCTTGTGTATAGGTTTATTATAGATGCAAAATACAGACATTTTGGTATATTTTTCTTATTTTTTTTAGCATATTAAAATTTTTAATTTGTTGGGGATGGATTTCTTAACCTTAGATCACTGCGGTTTTGACACTGGTTTTGCATTATCCAGGAACATAAGTAAGAGGGGAGCTTAATGTGAAGGACTTGGTTTTTTTTTCATATTTCCATGTCATCTTGACACATTTTGCTGTATGAAGTTCATATCTTACCTGAGAACCCCAGTGTTCCAGTTGATAATTTTGTCTTAATAGACATTTTTAAACTACAAGACCACCTTAGGGCATTGCTTCCTTTTAATTAGCAACATTTTTCATCTCTTATTTTAAAAGATAGATTAATAGAAACATAAATTCAGTGCATAAGCAAGGCTTTGACTTTTTGATTGACATTGCAAATATGAGTTCTGGCATCTTATTATTTCAGATAGTGTATGTTATAACTAGACTTGTTTGAACATTTCCAGTGCTTTGGTTGGATGAACTTACTAGGATAAAATACAAGCAAACAAATATAAATAAAATCTGGAGCTCATAAATTACAAGACACTGTATTTTATGGACAGAATATAATGTGTAAAAACTTCAAAAAGAAAATATAATTATTTTGCATAACACTGGATAGAAGGGGGTTTTATTGTATATATAAATGAGAAGAAATGCTTGTAGTAGTATCCAAGATCCAGCATCTTATGTGACAATTCAGGTCCAGTTATTTGTTATTTTTCTATAGATCCAAAGATGTGAGTTCAAGTTGATGCTGATGACAATGACATATCTAGTCAGCTGCAGTGACATATATCTTGTTTTAATGTTGGGCAGACTTATTTCTCTCTGGTATGTTTGTTGGCTTCAGACAATTTCATTGCACAATGAAGTTTTGCTTGGATCATGTATTGGATTATAGTTAGTGCTCAGTCTAGGATGTCCAAGAAATATGAGTAAAGTTTTTTTAAATCCTTAATATTAGTGAAAATTTTCAATTTTTCCCTTTTTTCTTCCTAAAAGTTCTGTTCAAAGGTTTTCATATTTGAAGAGGAATTATGACTTTTCCTGTTCTCCTGTTTTGGGCTTAAGGAACTGATAACATTTTTTGTACATGGCAAGAGAGGCAAAGGAGTGTGCTGACAATATTTGCTCAACATGAAGTTTTTATTAAAAATAAAGATTAGCGATGTAAAATGCTTTAGAAAGCTGTAAAACACATGTACAATGTGACCCATTGTATCTGGGCTACAATTAGACACAAGTGAAGAATTTGATTCTTCTTTCACCCTGTTAACTCTAAAAGCCAGAGAGAAAAACAGGGTTAGTCCTGCAGAGTTGACTCTGGCATCTGAAAGCACAGAGAGCATCCTTGGCTGTCACAGATTCCTTTTTCACATGTCAGTGTAACAGCACTCAGATTCTCCAGCAGCATCACCACTACTCTACGGGTTTCTGAAGCGATCATCCCAGAAATGCACTTTATGCCATTATGGTTAACAGACAAGAAACAGCAGGTTTCGTGGTGCCCTGATTGTAGTGACGGAGCGCTGCGTAGTGCTTTCCACCTGCTTTTCCAAGCCTCTTACCAGCTTTACCTCCACCCAGCACAGTAACTGGAACAGGTCACCTGAGTTAAAACATGGGCTTAGAAGCTTTCTGAAAGACTTTTTATGTCTCTGTCCTTGGTTTTGTGTCTTATTTTCTTATAAACATCATTGATGATGAGTGGCTATAGCACTCAGATAACTTCCCCTAATAGGGGCACATGCATTCCAGAGGTGGTTTTTGTACATTAAACACAACAGAGTGTACCTAGCACAGTATGTCCCTATTGCCCTTCTATGTGAACATACTATTTTTCTTGAATTGAGATTTGTATGTGGTAAAAATTACATTTCCCAGTAAACAAACCCATGTAACCAGATCTCTCTCTGCTGGTGTTAACTGGGATGCTTTCTGACAGCAAGCAGTGCAAAGAAAATGAGTAGAGGAAGGATGTAGCCAGAACTTTCTTTGCTCTCACAGGTGACATGCTGAAGTCAAACTTGATACAAACTGGCACAGCAATGCAGGGGTTTGACATGGACTCTGTGACAGTTTGCTGTCATCAGCCTGGTACTTCATATAAGGACTGAATTTCACCTAGACAAGGCGTTGTCTCCCATTCAGATGATGCTAGGGAGTATTTAGGTATTACTTTTACATGAAGTGTAGTTCACAGCTGTCTTTTTGAATCTGACTCATGTTGTATGCAACTAGTCTTTCTTGGATCAGAGAAAGGATGGCAGCACTGAACCTGAGAAATATGAACACAGAACTAGCAAAAAAGGTCCCCTTGAAGTCATTGACAAATTTCAGGAAGTCAGCAGCAAGGTAGTCACTCAGTTAAATGGGGTCAAATTTCCATTCATGTTAAAGTAAAATAAATCAACAAAGCAAAAAACCCTCTTGCCCTATTTCTGCATACATTCTCTTGTCCGAATCGTGGTAAGTGCTATCAAAGGACTCAAAGTCTTTACATTTTTGCCTCCCTTCTACACTGCCATGTGTGCTCAAGGCACTTGCTACACGGAAGACATCGACCTCCAGAAAATAAAACACAAAATATGCCAACCTATTGGAGTGGGGCTGATTTTTTTTTTTTTTTCCCCAAAACGTCCCACATCAAATTTGGGTTGATCTGAAGTCAACTAAAGTGTGAATGAAGTTGCAGCCATGAAAGAAAACACAAGTTCAATTTTCTTATTTTATTAATTCAATAGCAACACAAAATTTTAACCACGTTAGCAAAATGAATCATTTATTTCCCTGTCTCCAAATGAGAAAAGAAGAATAATTTTTTTCCTTTAAAATAGGCTTCTTAAAGTGAGCATTATTTATAGTCCATTCAGGGGTTTTAATTTTACTTTTCACATTAACAAAAAGTATGCAAAAATAGAGAACTTTATTAAGAAAGTATTTTAGAAATACTTATTAAATACTTTAAATATAATTTTTAAATGAAACCAGAGCAGTCTATAACTTGTAAATGTAGTGCTAAACTCATGTTTTATTGAGACATTGGGAAGTGTCATTTTTCATTGCTAGGCAATGTGTATTGTATAGGTTTTAACAATTAAAAGAGTATATGTCAGTTGTAAAAAAATTCTAGGATACATATTTCTTTAAGTAATGATACTATCTTGATATTGCATCTCTTATTGGATTATTCTGATTTTTAATATGCAGTTTAGGTAGCAGGAGGTCATAAGAAGGACAAAGAAACCTTTAAGCATTGTGTTGATCTGAGCTAGCATTGCTTTTTGCTCCCTGCAGTAATAATGGCAAACAGATATTCTTTTTATTCTAAATAAAATAAATCATGCCAGTTAATAAATTTTTCATGCTCAGATGGTTGGGTCAAATGGGAAACTCCCTCTTGAGAGAGAATTAGGGTTTTTGTTTTTTTTTTTTTTTTTTAAATAAAAGTGGAAAGAAAAGCAGTCTCTTGTTGTTAGGACTATTTGGGTGATGATTGGCTAAGAACTTTCTTTTTGCTATTACAGTTTTATATCATTATTTAATCTGTGATAATTACTGTGAAAATGTTACTTCCTATACATAACTGCTGAAACTGGAATAGAAATTTAAATAAATGGGAAGTGAACTTTTGTAATGAATGCTTCTGATCATGACTTTTATAATGGTCACTGAATCCGTATCTGATAATTATGCTTTATATGAGAATCAGGCTAAAAATCCTAATAGGAGTTAATCTCAGACTAAACCTTGTCCTTGCTCACGGTACAAGATTTTTGAATATGAAACCCTGTGGATTAAAATGTCTGTGCAGGATTCAGTGTGGTATTGCATGTGGTGTTGTTTACGATTTTGTATGCAGGTGCTATGGTCGATAAGGTTGATGAACAATAACTGCATATGCAAGTATTCAAGGAAGCACAAAATTTCAAGGCAATTTGCACTCTCATGTGCTAAATTCAGAAACTCGCCTCTCATATTACAGCTAATGAGCAACAATGGGTGCATTTGTGGGTATGAATAAAGGGATCAGAGAGGAATTTACGTCACCCATCTTCAGACATTATTTGAATGCCTAAATTGGGATATGGGGCTCCCTATGCAGTTAATAGAGGGAAGACTTCTCCACTCTGCACTTAAAAGATGTAACAGGGTTGTGAGATGGTGCAATACAGTAGGCTGTGGTCCTCTGGCTCCCTGGCCATGTAGACAAGAGATCCAGTTGCCTTGTGTGCACAGTGGTTCACAGAAAGCCAGGCATCCTGGCTCCTTCCTTTTGAGAAGATGGATGCGTTGCATGGAAGAGACAGGCGATACTCTCTTGGGTCTTAATCTCAGCTGGAGTTGAGATCTGCTCAGATTACTCAAAGAAACTCCAAGCTTGGGAAATATTTCTTAGTTCCCATAGTTGAGGTATAGTTTGAATTATCCCCTTTACACCCTATTTAATGTGAAGATGTCTGGACAACATGAATATTCTCAGAAGTCATATGTAGCAATCATTAACTAAAATGAAATAAAAACCTATCATACTGTGGCATGGTTTGATATAAAACTTCCTCAGTATGATTTGGAATAATTAATTGTCCGAGCAGACTGTATGACAAAGTCTTGATACTATATAGATTGGCAGTACAACTGGTACTTTACATCTGTTAATGTAAGTAGGATTGGGCAACTAGGACTTCATGCTTAGATATATTCAAAACAAACTGTAAGTGCAGATGAAGGATTGATAATTATTGTTTACTTATGGACAATAGTTGCAGTATGAGTTCATTATGCAGCAAATGGTCCTGCAATTAAAATCTGCCCCTCTTCTTCCCTCAGGCAGAAGTTTTTGTAAAATCATGTGAAAAGTATAAGATTTTAGCATATATATATATATTTTAGAATGTTTTTATTTTTCATTTTCCTGTTAAGTTTTTAATCACTGCAAAGACCATTTTCAAATATTAGAAATGTGAACATATAGAATGATTTAGGTTGGAAGAAGCCACTTGAAGCAATCTGGTCTAAAATTTGTTTCCAGAATAGTTGCGGAGATGGGGCTACCAGGCCTTACCCACTCAACTTCCTTGTATCTTCAGGGATAGAGAAACCACAACCTCTCTGTGTAGCCTGTGCCAGCGTTTGGCAAAAACGTCATGTCAAAAACTGGATTCTTTTTATAATATCTGACTGGAATTCCCTGTGTTCCATCTTCTGCCTGCTGGATCTCAGTTTAAGATTTTTGTGATAGATGGGTCTTCGAGCAAAATACGACTCCTCTCATTTCTCCTTTCTCCTTTATCCTTCTTCCTTCAGCCAAGCAAAATGTGTTGATCCAAGTTGTAGAGGGTAATTTTCAAACAGAACAGTTGCGGCAATTGATGGCAAAGGGGGCAGCCAGGAAAATAAAATTTATAATGTGGAAACTAGTGCATTTTCAGCAATGGATTTCATAACAGACATTAAGCCCTTAGTCTTCACATTGTCGTCTTTCAAGAAACTTTGTAATTTTGAATTATTATTTTAAATCACAAACACACAAGATTAACTTCCACAACCCAATGGCAGTATGTATGTAAAATTACGGAGGAGTTAAGACAAGATGAGTCTGGTCACCCATCTACGATTTGCCATTTCTTAGGGAAAGATTGACCTAGGAGGGACAGACCCTAGCCACCCCCACATCTGGAGCTGACTGAAATGAGAGAGTCTCTCCTCAGCAGCACTGGTTCCCCATCTGAGGTTGTATTACTCATACTGGCATGTGCAACCATTGTGCAAAATGGAAATGTGGTTTTGGTTTATGCTAAAGTGCCCATACTGTCCTGTAGTTGATGTAGATAGCAATAGGAATTAAGATGTGTCGGCATGTGCTAGCACCCCAAGCGCAAGCTTTCCAGGCACACCGCCGACGCAAAAATATGTCATGGTTCTAATTGTATTGTAGTCTTCTTCATTGGCTTGGTGCAGAGATGCTGTTCATTTCTTCTGAGATCTAAAGAAGGAAGGAAACTAATAGAGGAGCAAAAGGGAAACAGGACTTAAATACACAATGCTGTCTGATCAGACCTTCATGGTAAAAGGAATAATGGAAATAACTCCTTTTCAATAATTCTGAGCATTCATTAGCAATTATGAAAATTTCTGTAGTTGTAAATCTAAAGATCCGGCATTGATTTCAGAGGGGATTTTATAAATAACTGTTCTTCCAAGATTAAATTGGTAGGAAAATGTCAAAAGGTCAGTTGTCTTAATATTGTTACTCATATATTATAAGTAATGAACTAAAACCCCCTTAATCTAATAGTAGCAAAGTTGCTTTTTTTAGTTTTTATGTGTCGGTATATTAGCTATGGGGATGTGTATGTCTGTAGTAAATCTAAAGACATTGCCCATATAAACTTATGTTGAGGGAACAATGTTACCTGAATTAGCACATTTTTCCTTCTTTTCTTTATATGCCTCTTTACGAATGAGTTGGATTGCCACATTGTGTGTCTTCATGTTTCCAGAGGCATCAGTTTTGAGAGGAATCTATAGCATGTTCATTTATTTAAACTGCCTAACTCTAAAATATCTCCTATGCAGTGGATGAAATTATGTGGAACAGTTTTAGACAAGGTACAAGTATGTGCATGTACCAAAAAAAGGGAAAAAAGAAAAAAAGCCCTTTTGGAAATTCATGGTAATAATTGTACATTCTCTCCTATCTTCAGACCTAATTTGCAGACAGAATCTGCTGAATTGGTGGTTTTGTTCATTTTAAGGGTTTGACATATGTTGTACTTATGCTAGAATGTATCCAAGTGTAAAATCATCTCTGAGGAGATCAAAACGAGCCCCATCACCTTGAAGCTTGGCTTTCATACTGAGTTGCACGTTCAGGAGGTGGCAAATCCTGGAGGTGTTCTAGAGAGGCAAGCGGAAGGAGAACCATTCAGAGTGAAGCAGACACCCTGACAGATGCTGAACGCTGGGCAGGTTCAATATTTTATGTGTTTGACCCACCTGTCTAACCGTTCTCTCTGGACTGAAAAGGCAGGGTACAGCCTGTAAGGCATATAAGTAAAGGTTACCTGTTTTGAGCTTTACATCCACCTGCCAGTTGTGTCACACTGGATGGTATTTTTGCATGTTAGTATTTCTCATTAAAAGAGATCATGAAATTAATGTAAGTTTCAACTGCATCATTTTAGAATAGGAAAACAAATGTATACTTAGACCCCCACCATGCAGAACAACATAGCACTGTAACATAGACACTTATTTTCCTCATAAAAGAGTTACTACCACACTTGTGACAAATATGTTGTTCTAAGTGCATGTCAGAGAGCAAAAGGGAGAGTCATAGGGGGATATTGGAAAATGAAGGAACAGGAGTGGGTACAGTTTAGGTTGGTTTTTATTTCTAACCAGGCAATCACCTTAAGGTCAATTCTGATACACACTAAAGCCAAGGAGTGTTTTACACGCTAAAGCCAAGGAGTGTTTATTTCCTGTGAATGTTAAAGGTTTTTTAATAGCCAGTCTCCTTCTCTGGGCTTTTCATCCTTTTGATGTTAAAACAGGTACATGTCTTCTGGAAAGCAGTTTGCACTGTGTCTTGGTGGGATGGAGATGAGCATATGCTTTTCTCCAGCAGATTTACAGTGTTCTCATGTAGCTACACTTGGCAGGAGCACACCTGGATACCTCGTTGGTCTCCAATCATCTGTCTTGTGTGTGCTTCAGGGGCCATGAATTATTCACCTCCTCTTAGAATATTCTTCTGGATTTCTTGTGCAAGGCTCTGAATATTGTTTTTAAAATCTGAAATGTAATTTTAGGGATTTTATCATGTCACTTCTACAAATATTTTCCTGTGGTGCATCTTAACCCTTCGTATGAATTAACTGTGTTTTTTCTTTTCTCAGGAGCCTCTTCTTGCTTACCGTCATTTCCATTGAATTTATTTGAAGGATGTTGATTGGCAACAGTGGGATCATTTAGAATTTAGTCTTGCTAAAACCACCTGTTTATCATTTGTGTAACATCTGTGCTGCATGAGTGTAATGGGCTTTACTGATGATTAAGGATTTTTACTTTTTGTTTGTGCTTTGCCATTTTTCCACTACTCTTATAAATTTCCAAGTCCATTTTTAGTTTCCCCGTGTGATAAAATCTCTGTATTACTAAGTCTCTCTGAAGAATACCCCTTAATCCTCATGGCCCTTTATTCCAAAGCTATATGTATTAGTGTAAATCAGCAGTAAGTACAATTCAGCTGGCCTAGTGTCCAGCAAGTGAACTTGGTCTCACATCCCCTGCTGCATGATTCACATGACACTAAGCTGTCATTTTAATCCCTGTTGTAATGAATCCCACACATACAGAGTGAATTGCATTATATTGTAAAAGTGGTTTAAAATATTCCAACAGAACAGTTTTGCACTGGAAAAACTGTGGGTTTCTTGAAGCAGGAAAGTTTCACAGGATCTTTTCAGTCTTCAGTGAAGGACTTGTTGCCACAGTTTATGTTAGGAATGAGTTTCCTGAAGGTTCTTTGCTGGATATTGTGTTAGACTGTAGACCTTCTGTCCACCCAGACAATGCAAAAAGGCTGAATTTCATCTGACCGCACAAACTTGTTGGGGTGAGGGGAGCTAAAACAAATGAACTATGCACTGAGAAACACTCTTATGAAACAAGAGTATAGTCATTGGCTGTCTGTGCTGGTGGGATACATGCATATACACGCCTTGTATTCTCACCTTGTTGATTGAATTGTGGGGACATGATCAGAATGTGCTCTTAATGAAGTGTGAGTAATGGAGGTAATTTAAAAAATTTAACAGTGAAAATTCTGTCTGGTTTAGGCTGACTTTCATGCTATTTATTTCCATCTTTCACATTTCAGTCAATTTTATAAGCTTTCAGGTGCTGCTGCCTTCAGGACATAGTGACTCAATACTACAAATTAGCTATTTAACAAGAGAACCTAATTTACAGTGTAGAGCAGCATTTAATGGAGAATTCCCAAATTAAATTTTATTATCGCTCTGCACAGAGCCCTGATGAAGTGTTTCTACCTCTGGGAATAGAAAGCAGCAATGTGTGCGCTTTCAGAGGATTCTGGGAGAAGTCTTTCCTGCCTTAATGTACAAGGATTCGTAGAGGCTGCTTTTCCCTATCACACCAGAATGGCGACAATAATTGAGCAACAGGTTGAGAACAGAGGGAGCTGAGTTTTCTTCTTCATTCTCCCTTCCTCCCCGATACAATGAAAATGTGGGATTTACTGCCATGGAATGCTTTGGAAGCCAAATTATAGATGGTATTAAAAAGCAACTCTTAAAAGTCACATAAACAACACAAGGGTGGTTGGTACACAGGTCCTGGCACACAGAAAGTCCTTTTACTGTAGAGAAGGGCAACAAAGCTGGTGAAGGGTCTGGAGAGTAAGCTTTATGAGGGGAAGCTGAGGGAGTTGGGGTTGTTCAGCCTGGAGAAAAGGAGGCCGAGTGAAAACCTTATCGCTCTCTACAACTACCTGAAAGGAGGTTGTAGAGAGGCGGGGGTCAGTCTCTTCTCCCAGATCACAGGTGATAGGACAAGAGAAAATGAAGTCAAGTAGTACCATGGCAGGTTCAGATTGAAGATCAGGAAAAATTTTTGCACTGAAATGATTATCAAGCATTGGAATGGGCTGCCCAGGGAAGTGGTTGAGGCACCATCCCTGGAGATACTTAAAAGATGAGTTGACATAGTGCTTAGTGACGTGGTTTAGTGATGACTTGTTGTTTTTTATGAGACTAGGTTGATGATTGGACTATATGATCTCAAAGGTCCCTTCTGACCTAGACAATTCTATGTTTCTATGTCTATAATATACAGCTGTACTTCCAAGGTACTCACCTCAGGTTCCCATTTAGCAGAGAGAAATAAGCCCTTCACAGAGACTTCAGAGGAATTATTCATTTGACATTAGATGCCCACTCTAAACTGAGATTATAAAAGCTCTTTTATGAAGGCAACCCATATGACTGCTTCAGATATAGGGTTACAGAGTGTGGCTGGTCCTGAGCTGTGTTTGTTCCTCTCCATCAACCAAAAATGGAGTTTTGAGTTACTGGTCTTCATTTGATCATGTCAGTCTCAATGTTTGTGTGGCTCTGTATTTGGAAGAGTTTGAGCTGTGATTTATTTCTAACTGGACTTGTTTTCCCATGAATGAAACAAAACAAAACAAAACAACAAAACCAAAACCCCACAACAAAGTCTTTGTTCAAGAGATGTCAGAGATTGAAGAACAGGGATTAATATAGAGTACAATAAAGGTGAGGGGGTTCAGAAACAAAGAACCTGCTTAGCCTCATGAATGAGGACCCAAATTTGAAGTTTAAATGTAAGAGAAAGTAAATATACCAGTCCCAGCATCTAAAGCATGCATGTTGTAAAGTTGTTTATTGTAGGTGAGTTTACTTAACTCCCAAGTTTTTTTTCTGGAAAAAGCAGTATGTTAGAGACTCCCTCAGCCCACAACAGGTGAAAATACATATGACCGTGTATGATTTTATGCTTATTTCAACTCTTTCAAAATTCTAACTGTGAAATCAAAAGACTCGAGGAAATACATGTTATTTGTGATACTCCTTGGAGGATGCTGTGTTGCAAGAAATGATTTGCATTCATACTCACAAAATATATATAATCCGGGCTTTTTTGTCTCATTCATATGACATATATAAGCATTGCAGAGCAGCTACTGAACAGAAACAGTTCTTCTGTTAGAACTGTTAGATACAGCACAGTTCACTGCATCCAAAGTAGGTTAAGGATCTTAAAAATATTGTCTGTGAGGGAAAGAACTGTAACAAATAGAAATGATTCAGAGGATTCAGTTCCATCAATTGTTGGAAGCCTAACAATCATTCAAATTAGAATAGAACTTCAGATTTATCAAGCAAGCAAGATAGGACAGTAAAAGCAAATACTGTTAGCAGTTTATGTAGCAGTGAAGAGAAACTTCATGAACTTCACTGTTCATTTTACCTGATTGTGAAAAAGTAGAAAAGAAGTATTTAAGAACTTCAAAAAATGTGTTGGAAAAACTGAAGCAATATATTAGTAATTCTGTCTTAGAGTTAACATAGCAATATTTGACAGAAATTGTAGGGAAAAAATATCAAAAGGATGTATAGAAACAGGAGGCATATACTGAAACATTAATAATATTTTCAATGGAAATCATATTACAGATAAAAAAAATAACATACAGGATAGCAAGATGGTGCACTCATTCCCAACTGCGATTGAGCTTTATGACAGACTAGATTTAGAAGTCACCTAAACCTTTATAGAGAAGACGACTAACAACCTCAGGCAAACAAGTTCATTCTCCTTTCAGATCTCATGTCAATCCTCCCTAGTGTGATCTTAGACCAGGAGAAAAAGCATTACTAATCTCACTGAGAAACTAGCTCCTAAAATTTCCAGCATAAATTTGAGGAAGAATAGGAAATTTGAAGGAAGCATCATTATTTTCTATTTTCTGTTTTCTTTAACCCAAATTCTTAAGTCTGCTGACACTAGCAGTTATATTTCATGTATTTCTGCTGGGTGAAAGAACACCCCAGTATTTAATGGAAAATGGACAGACACTGAATAGTAATCTAACCATTTTCTTAAAATAATTAGTCTTGGAAGAAGTAAGTATGCAACGAAATAAATCACTGGAGACAGTAAACACAAGAAAGAGAAATGGGCAAAAGCATACAGCATATTTGGAAATAAATCCAATTCTATGGTATTTGTTATCTGGGGAAACACTGCACTCTGAGGTATCAAAAAATTAATTAGAAGTAATCTTTTCAGTTGTCTGTAAGATATAATGTGACCTTTAGCAATGGCTATAACTGATCCACGCTCAAGTTTGTTTAAGCCAAAGCAAAGAGTTTCTCTGACTTGAATCAGCACTGGGTCAGGCCCCAGCTTTTTCTGTATGTGCCACGGGTGGAGGCAAACATGAGAAGATTAGCTGTTGATAGGAATTTCTGTAGCTGAAGCTGAGAATTAATCTCATGTTTAACTTCCATTTACAGATAATTTTTTTTAGTGACAGCTCAAGCTGTGTAACTCAGTTTTTCATTCTGCAAGTAGGAAACCTTGTTGCCAAAATTTAAATTGATTACAGAGTGCTAGGTTTTACAGCTGGATTGGACAACTGATGGAGCAGTGAGCTGAAGGAACTTCAGAATTTATTGGTTGTTAGGTTGTTTCCAGTGTCAGCATTTTATCAAATTGCATTCTTCCAGATTCAGAGTTTAAGGATGACATCCTATAGTGGGAGTTTTTAATTTATTTTTATTTTGAAAAGTTTACTTGTATTTTGAAAGAAATCTTTATTTTAAAAACATATATTGACTGTCTCAGGAAAGGATGACTTCAGTAGTGTGGAGACACCATACTGATTAGAACACCAATTTTTGTCAGTTTTTACTGCATTTTATTCTTGCTCCCAGATGTAGTCCTTAAATAATGAAGTTTTTTTATTACTGTAACAACTAAAATATTGGTTTATGCTTTGAGTGATATTTAAATAGTTAGAATATCAAAGGTAGTTTAAGACTTGTCATATTTTTAAATGCTAATTTAACAAGTGAATTGATAGTTTACTTCTTTTTAATTTTTAATTGAAAGGATTTCTTAACAGCCAGAGGCACATTAAAAGGAAATACTTAGGTTAAATACCAAGGAAGAGGACAAGAGACTGAGGTGGAAAAAAGGAAAAAACCCTATGATTAATTATTGGCTGTACAAGGAAGAAAATCAGAAGTTTTAGTTTTACAAATTACAGTGGTAAAGAACAAGTTGTAACAGATTTTCTTGCACTAGTAAGGGCAAAAATATAAGAAAGCCTTTCTTATTTTTGTTATGCATGAAGCTGATCATGCAGCCTTTGTAAAGTGTTTGCCATGACATCAAGGGGAGTTGTGCCTGGATAAAGACAGAATGATCAGTCATTGTAGTGGGAAATAAGGAGCACACCTTAAAATGAACTCACACTCTACATTTTCTTAAATACAAAGTTTCAAATCTTTTGTGCTCACAAGATAAAATATGGGAAGTGAGAAGCTGGTCTGCATAGCTGTCCCTGAAAAAGAATCAGAAAATGTTATTTGTAAATATGTTATGGAAAATGCTACTTTTTATTTCATTACAAGGAAATAAAATAGCATTGTATAGATTAATTTCCAAGTGGAGCTGAAAGGACTGGGTGACCTGTATCACTTACCACAAAAAAAAAATCTTATTATTTAATCAGGATCTAAATATTGTTGGTAAAACCATTGGTTTGGCTGCTAGTTAAATGCAGTTGTGGTATAAGGCAGCTGTCCCAGGTAACTTCTAAAGGCAAGGACTGAAGTGAAAAATTAAAAAGCACCCTAAGCTAAATTTTTAGTGATTTCCTTACTACCTTCATGTATTTGTTTGACTGCAATTGACACTTTTGTGTCTTACTCCTGTGTGTGTTCCCTTCTGGTAAAGGTTTAAATTAAAAATAATGTTAAAAATGGTAACAGGAAAATAATTCACTTTTGCTTTCCCAAAACTTTTAAAAAACAGTTTTTTACTTAATAAAGCACTGTTAAAGAAAATTGAATTTTCACCAATTTTTAAATCTTTTTTAAAAATCAATTGAAGTAATTGAACTAAGTAATAATGACACATTTAATTTAAAATATTTTTAGATTTCCCCCCATAATTGACTTCAAGACATTGACTAATTGCTGTAAAAAGCTTGGTTTTAAGCAGCTGACAAGCTGATGACGAGCATTAATGGATTTTGCAATAAAGAATTTGAACTGGAGAAGGAATTTTGTCCAAAACCCACCCATGTTTCTGTCATAAAAGTGCATGACAGCAGAGATGGACACTGCATCACTGAAAATACCCTGAAAACTAAGTTTGAAACTTTTAGGAGAAAGTATAATATAAATTATACTATAAATACAATTAGTATATAGTTATACTATAAATACAACCATTATGCTCAAAACGAAAAGATTTGGGGTTTAGTCACCTCACTACTAATCTACAAATCTGAATCCATTTAAAGTGTGCAGACTACTAAAATCTGAAGTATTAAAAAGGAAACAAGCACACTAAAAGAGATCCATACATGGCCAAGTAAGTGGAAATCAGCTCTCAGGTTCAGGCAATCTCACTACCTGCACTACCCAGGACACTTCTGTCCTTATTTACAGGCTTGATTATGAATTAGGAGCTTGAGTTTGCAAGGTGTGTGGTTTTATGGAGGTTCTGTTCTTTTGAACCTAAATGTGGGCAGGGCACTTCATGAGCACTGGTGAAGCCAGAAGTGAGTCTTATTTAATTTTTAAAATGGTAGAAATAAATGTCTGTATTATCTTAATATTTCAGTTATGTTAGGAGAGTAAAAGAGAGAGAACATAGCTAGATGCTTTAGAAATAAAGTGAATCCATAGAATAAGTTCACAGTATCTGATAAAGTAATGATAAAACCATTTGATGATCTGTGGTAAAAGCAAACAAATTCTAGGTTTTTAAAATAGATTTATTGGACTAGAGAGAGAAGGAGTGACCCTAGCTGTATAGGAGTCTGGTAGCAAAACTACAAACTATTTTCTTTCATATAACAGAAAAATAACTGAAAATAGTCATTTGACAATAAAATTGAACATGGTGCATGTGCACAAAGCTGATTATCACAAGGTCAGTGTAGCTTCTTGCAAAGGGCAAATTAAAGTAGGGGAAAATGGAGGAAAATTACTTTAGGCACAAGGGACATTATCAAACATATCTCAGTTTAAGGCCATTAAAATCTTGAATGTGATGCCATTTAGAACAGTTCATCCACAAACAGATGGAATGAAGTTGAAAATGGGATTTCTTAATTTATTTTTTGCATCTAGAAAGTTAACCATTACTTATTTTAAGGGAGTATAGGCTAAGTGTTAATATATTCTGAAAGCAGTAGTTGATTTTGGATCTACCAATCTACTGCTTCAGCTGTATTTCAACTGCTCACATTTACTGTAAGCAGCACATTGTGAATTAATCTGTGTTGTGGCACGTATCTTGGAGAACTTTCTGTGTTCTACAGGGTCAGTTGACTGGGCAATATTCACAGCTCAGAGTCTTTTTTCCTTATGTATGTATCCTCCAGGGTTCTTGGCATTTCTGTTAACTCTGTGCATCACTTTGTGTAAATATGTAAATACATGAACATAAATGCATGAACACCAGGTTTTGCTGGAATGGTGATTGTCAGTCTATAGAATTAGAGATCAACCGTGGGAAGAGGCCATGGGAAAAAGGTAAGTCCAGCATTAAAACAATAATGACATTCTGGGAGACGTGGAGAGTTTCTATTTAAGCCTACCATTGCTGTTTCATTGGAAACAGCCTAGTTGCTAATGACAGTAATATTGCTCTATCTGAAATGAAAATATATCACCTGATATACCTATTTTTTGTTTTTAATAACCACCTTCCACTGGTAAAGTTTGGGTCTGCCTGTAAGGCAGTTCTTGATTCTACAGCATATAGCAGAGATTCCATATTGTTTGACTGTTCATTTCTTGCTACTGAATTTCAGTCCGTTTCTATTAACATGGTCCTGAAAATTGCCCAGCTCTTTTGTGTCTGATATTTCAATCTCTCTCTGTCTTGGCAGACAGTGAGACTCAAATTTTTGTGTCATCATTTGACTTCTTTGGTATAAACTGTTTGTGCAAAGGTCATTATTACCTTCTATCACAGGAGTACTTTTTAAAAAAAGACTCAAGTAACTTGACTATCAGCAAGCAATTCCCTTTCATCATACTAATTGACATTTCCCCTTGTTCTTACTAGCCTTGTGATTCTTTAATTAATTCCTATTTTTCTCGAGCTTGACTTCCATTAAACTTGCCTTTTTTGTAGCTTGCCTTCTGCTGTGAATTCTAGTCAGCCAGAGCTTAGGTACTTGAGGCACTGTCAAATGCTGACATTCAGAGAAACTAAATCCATTTCATTTCTTTGTCTAGAATTCAGTTATCTTTTCAAAGGAGGATATCAGGTTAATCTAGCACAATCTTCTTTTCGCAAACTCATGATTCATTTTGTTCCATTTTCCATTTACCTCTATATTTGAAAGCCTAAAACCGAGGCTATATAACAAAACAAATTCAATAAGAAAAAATGAAGTGGAGAAATAACTTCAAATAGTGCCATATCTGCAACTGAAATGTAAGACTCCAGATATTTTAAACCCAAGCTTCTTCTAAATGTATGTCACATCTTATATGTGCTGTAATATAACCGTTAAAACTAAGACATAACTTTAATCTCCCATTCCCTTTGATTCCTGTGGTATACAGAACAGAGAAGCCAAGTTAATGTCTGGTTTTTAATACTTTTTCCCCTTTTGTTAGGTAGGATGTAGGGCTGTTTAAGATTTTGCAGTTAGTTTGTATCTCAGCATAGTAATTTATCTGTCTTTATTTATAACACTCATACAGGACTGATAAACATTTTTTATTGCGAAGGGTAGCCTTAACATTTGCTATGTCAGTGCTCAGTAAGTCATTCCTAAATATGCCTCCTATCAAATGGATCTCAAGCAAATACATTTAAATATGAGATATTAAGAACGTTTAGGAAGTTATAAATTAAGGAATCAAAATACTTCACAATTGTTTAACTATGTTGCAAAAATCTATTTTAAAATATTGATACAGAGCTTTGCTGATACTTTTTTCTGCCTCCCTTGCCTGGTACGGTGGTTTGTCCTAATGAGACAAAAGATAACACTATGACAGCATCAGCCTAAAACTAAGTGGTTTTGTGAAGAGAAAAAAAAAAATAAAGCAAGCTGGTTGAGAAATAAAATCATCAATTTGAAAAGATTTCTTTTTGGTTTTTATTTAAACACAAAATTTCTTGTAGAGGTGCAACTGATTCAACAAAGTTTGAGAGATAGAAGAGCTTCCAAGTTTTAAGGTGCTCCAGTCTCTGTTAGCAAGGAGAGAGAGGACTCTGGTTAGATTAACTGAACCTTTTCTCTTTGATAATTCTACGTATCGCTATTTCACAAAAATCAATTAGGATTAATTCCAATAAAAATGTAAATAAATAAATTAGCTGCTACCCATCCATTGTGCTCAGCACTAAGCAGTCAGGCTTTTTAGAGAGGAACAGCAGATTTTTCCCTCTTGTTCTTTAAGACAAGTACTGAAAGTCACTTAATGCTGAAGTCTGTCAAAGGTGCTTAAAAACCTGTTTAATATATGTCCTTGTTTCAAGAAGAAAGTGATCTGTCAGCGCCTGCTATTTTTTTTCCCCTCCTCCTGGTCAATACTTGATAGCTCTTAGAAAGACAGAAACTTTTAGATGCTAATATTCTTTAGTGCGTGGTATATTTACTTCAGTAAGTCTTGTCCAGGAGTGGGTGGGATTTTTGACAGCTGCAGTACACTGAGCATTGATCTACTTAAAAGGGCATAATTTGGTATTCTCAGAGATGTTTGAGGAGGCTTGTTTCTAGTTAAAACACTGTTTTGCATTCCATTTGCCATTCAATGCTAATGTAGCACAGAGAACTGTGTACAGAGTACAAGGACACAGCTGAGGCTGTTGTATGAAGAGTGACAACCTGTAGTTCATGTACAAATGGGAAGGCAAAGGATATACCGAAATGGGGAAGAGACAGGCAAAAACCCCCGAGTATTTATTTATGGAGAGATCTGTGCAATTATGCAATTCATTAGTCTGCCAGGGTGTTCTGATGCTGTGCTAATTTAGGTAACAAGGCAAGCAGCATGTGTGTGAGTACATTAATGATCAATTCCTGTTCCCACAGAATTAGAGCATTTCCTGATGGTTACCAATCTCTACCCTATCTGTGTCAACACAAGTATGAAATAGAGAAACCCGGGGTGACTTGAGCCTGTGGTGGTGCAGTGGCAGCAGAGCATGACCTTGCCCCATACACCCAGGTCCTTCCCCCTCTCCTCAGGACCTACTCCCCCAGCTCTTGTGCCCCATTCCCCTCTGCCACCTCTCCACAGAAAGGGAAGAAGGAAAAAAATAGCTCCTGAAGAGTGGGATGGAGGTGCAGGGAGCAAAAAGACAGAAGAGTGGAGAACAAACTATATTTTATTAATCCTCGGTACAGTTTTCAAGCAGAAAGTTAAAACTAAGGAGCTGGTTGGAGCAGTATGTCAGCATTGCAGCAGTTGTGATTGGAAACTTTCTTCACACCTTTTTGACCTACTTCGTAGTGAAGATTTATGTGTCCATTCACAGCTAGAATCTCATCTTGTTTTTAAAGAATAAAATCTAAGATTGCCCTCTTTACTTTTAGACATTCTTGTTATTGTAGATCAGTGAAAAGGGAAAAAAAAAGAAAAAAAAAAAAGAAAGCTCTGAAGTGTTTGTGTATGATTAACAATTTATCAAGTTGTTTTATAGGTACCTCTGCTTGCTTTTTACTTGTTTAAAACAGGCTGTAAAACTGCCGGCAGAGCTGGAGGGAGAATTAAACAGGTCACAATCACAGAATGGTTTAGATTGGAAGGCACCTTAAAAGATCATCTATTCCAACACCCTGCCACGGGCAGGAACACCTCCCACTAAACCAGGTTGCTCAAAGCCCCATCCAGGGCCTTGAACACTTCCAGGGATCCACAACTTCTCTGGGCAATCTGCTCCAGTGCCTCAAGACCCTAAGAGTGAAAAACTTCTTAATATCTAATTTAAATCTCCCCTCTTTCAGTTTAAAACCATTATCCCTCTTCTATTGCTACACTCTCTGATAAGGGTCCCTCCCTGTCTTTCCTGTAGGCCCTTTTTAGGCGCTGTTGATACTTCAAAAAAAAACAGTTTATACTTTACTGATCATACTTCAGAAAGCTCCAAACAATTGTAGGCACATCTTAAATACCAATTGTACTATTATTTGTACGTATATAACTTTATGCTCTAAATAACCATGAAACTGAAGCTCCTTCTGTTGTTTTATTTGCTATATCTTAATTGTACTGTATGTGGGGGAGGCACATTTGGTGAGTCATTATCATGCTCTGTAGGGATTCATAAAGATACAGCCAAGAGTAAGCAATGTTTTTTTGTAAAATGATTCCTATATAATAATGATGATATCATTAGGGATATTCTATTAAAAAAATAAATAAAAAAAAATGTCTCAGACTAAAGTTTTATGCTTATGATATTTGGATATCTGTCTGTTTTAAACATGCCAGTTTATCAACCCCAAAATGTTGCTTCTTAATCTAGAACTGTGAACACCTCTCAAAAAAATGTGAGACTTTGTTATCTAGAGTCAAATTTAACCTGAAGAGTAAATGAACCTCTAGCAATCTTAGGTTATTTAGGACTTATGCAATTACTATTCTATTGAGTTATTGTACATGCAAAGAGGTAAGAGATGAAAAAAAGTCAAATGAAAACTGTAATGGAGCTGATTTCTTAGGGTTAAAAGGGGCCAATAATATTATACTCCCTTCTTTCCAACACTTTTTGTAGCTTTTGTACCACACCCATAGTTTTAAGAGAGACTAGTTAGCTTTTCTTTCAGAAATATGTCAAATCATATGTCTTGGAGATCTGAAGGGAGCACTGGAACAAGGAATATTTGTTTGGTATTGTTCACACATAAAAATGTGCAGCTATTCTGAACTTGTCCAGCTTCATCTTGCTCTCGGTATAAGGAGGGGGTTTTTGGCTGGATATATAGCTGCCCATTATTACTGATGTCTTTCAACATAGATATTTTCAGACAGTAATTTCTTCTTAAAATTCCCTTAACGGCCTAGATAAAATAGCAAGCAATCAAAAATGGTCAAAATAAGACAGGTTTCCAACTTTGTCTTTTGCCATGAATAAAGTTCAGCTAGGCGAGGGATGCCCAGCCTGTGATTTTTAAAGATGACTTTCACTCTTTAAACTAGTCAATCTGTTCCAGTTGCTGCCTGATATCTTTTTTTCCCCATTGTGTGAGAAAAAGTCAGTCAGTCTTTGTCACCAGACTGCATTTTTCCAGGCATGTTATCAGAGCATGTATTCATTCATGCATGGAGATGATTATTTTTTTCCTTACATCATGTGAATGAAGGTGGAATCCCCGTGTCACTTCAGATGTGTCTGTGATTTTAAAAAAGGTCTGATCTTTGTGATTCCACTTAAAAAATGGCATTACCATGTGGCTGTTGTATGTGGGGAAAAAAACAAAAGCCTTGTGCAGAAAACCAGAAAAACTTGAGTTTTGTATTAGTCTCATAATCAGTTAATCTGAAAATGTAGGGACAATTTGAAAATACCGCATGAGGCAATCATGGAATCCGTCTATATGTTGCTCTGTTCTAGATAAATACTAATCCCTATATTCCAAACATCTCTCTGAAAGAAGACTGCAAACAGAAGAAAGTTTAACCAAATTCATACTGATTTTATTAATAAAACACCCTACCGGCTTCCACATCATAGGATCCAAAATCTCAGTGATTGTGAAAATCATTAAATTCATTACTATTTGCATCATTCCTTAAATTTATTTTTAAAGATAATTAGTCTTCAATTAATTGGGATTAACTATTCTTCTAAAACTCTTAAATAAAATGACTGTTTGATATTTTCACAAACCTTTTTTCTTATAGTATAGAAATAACTGTTCCCATCCTCTGGATAGGCAAAAAAGATGGGAAGACTAAGAAGAAAAAAACAACTTTTATCACTGTATTATTGCTTTTTATTTAAAGATTTAAAAAACTGAAACAGTGCACATTTAGCATCTGGTTGTGTTCATCCATTAATCTTTCTGAGCTTGGATTGAGGTCCAGTGTCTGCATTAGTTTTTGCGTAATTGCAACTGAAGTTATGACTATTTTAGTGTATTTTACAATCCATGTCTTAGATGTTATGTCAGTTTATATTATCATACTGAACATTTGTAACTTGCTTTCTGTATGCAGGCTCAGGACTGTTTAATTAATTGGGATCAAAACAGCAAATCTCTGATAAACATTCTAAAGCAAATTATTCTGTAATCTCTGTGACATTTTGGAGGTGAGGAGTAAGTCGGGGGAGCAGTGGGGACAATATTTGATTGAGCACCATAACTCATCCTGTTTGGAAAGCCTGTATTTATTGGTCTGCCGAGTGATTATCAGGCAGTCTGAGAGAGCAATTCAATTTACACTAATCTTAATGGTCAGTTTAATTGAATTAAGTCTTATCAGTAAGATGTATGTTAAGAAGGTGGGTTTTGTTCACTGCGGACTGGCACTATTGCTGTAAATGTGATCATGTAAGATTTCACAAGCCAAGCAATATGGGGCTTTGTGCCTAAGTGAGAAAACACATCAAAGAAAATTATTAAGACAAGCTGTGATTCAGTAAAAATCAGTATTGCAGAATGGGCCAGTAATGTGCTGCTGGAGATGAGCAACTCACTGCTTTTTGGATGTTTGTAATTTAGGACTTTGGGGCTTTTTTGCTTTTGTGTTTGGTTTTGGTCCTGTAGGTTTTATTTGGTTGTTGGGTTTTTTTACTTTCTTGGCAAAGCACGTAATTGCAGAGTCAAAGTAATGGTGCTGGTCATTGAAAATCAGGATATATTCTGAAGCAAACACACATTTCCTGAATGTAAACAGGTAGTTGTGCTGTTACAGAAGTATCTTTTTATTCTTTAATAAATGGGTTTGACTGAATAAGTCTTATTAAAAACATAATGTAAATGTTAGCTCCAATTTTCTTGTAGACAAGCTCATTTTTATTTATGTAAAGACAAAACATATAGTGGTAATATAAAATGAATGGGACTTTCGGGCAAATGAATAAAATCAGAAGACAAGGAGGTCAAATTTGGGAAAGGAGTTAAGGGCTCTGTATTTCCAACAAAATACAGGAAAAAAGTGAAACCCTGAAAATTATGGAAGAATCTGATGTGCTTTCCTTGACTGAATTGTACTGGATTTACAGCTCTCTTGTTTTTCCTGAGTAGTGCAGGGAGCTTTGGTAAAAAGGTTCAGGCTTCAAGGCTTCCCAGTGATGTAAGACAGCATGATCCCATCTTTATGAGGCATCTGCTTTAAAATTCATCTTGCTAAGGCCATTTAGTTGAAAGCAAAGACTGATGTAGTTGAGAGTGCCCAAATACCCTAGTCCTCATCTTAGTTGTCATAAGAAACTAGAAAAAGGAAAACAGTGCTTTTGAAGAGCAGTGTGCAAAGGATTGAGCAGCACACATTTTTTGAGGAGTCAGGAGATTGGGGTGGTGGTGTCACTTAGAAGCTGCCCCAGATGCTTCTTTGTGGCACTGAGAAGGAAAAATAAATGGAACTGGATCAAAAGTTAAGGAAGAAAATGCAGTGCAGGGGAGGAGAGCGACAGTAAGGGCTGCCCTGCAGAAGACTAGGGAACTCTGCTAGAGGCATCTGCGGCTGCTTGAGGAGGCATGAGGCAACAGAAAAGCCTTGCAAGAGAAAGCAGGAGCTGGAATATCTTGTAGTAATTCTTACTATATAGCTTGCCTAATTATGACATTATCCAAACTCCATGCAAACATTAATTTACAGCAAACGTAAATTATAAAACTCAGTGAAATTGTGGTTTAAAAAATTATCAGCAATCATTACATCCAGACAATATTGGTACCTTGCAATTTTCTGACAGTTGACTGTAGATAAGGTTGGCTTTTTTGGTAGTTCTGTACCCTGGGAATTCTGACTGGTCTTTGAGAGTTGGATTGCATGGAGATAAGGATTTAATAATGTTTCTTTTTACTTTATCACAATGCCAGCTGACAATTAGACAAGTTTCTGTACATTATGCTATATCTGATAATATCTGTAGTTCATATGTGCATATTTTAAATTCAATATACATGATTTTACAGGGCAGAAATTGCTTTTTTATCTCCATTCAAGCAAGTAGCCATGGTACTGCTAGAGTGTCGTGGTTTCAGCCAAATTTACCAAAAAGATTGACAGATGTCCCCCCCCTCCCCGCTTTGGGACAAAGAGAGGAGAGGAAGAAATTAGATTCAATAGTTTAGAAAAAAACTAAACTACTTTAATGAAAATATAATAATAATAATATAATAAAAAGGAAATTTAGGAAAAAGGGAAGAAGGGAGTATACAGTATATACAAAAC